>NW_017549038.1:914532-990155 GCF_001854935.1 Bemisia tabaci | reverse complement strand
CGCCACCCCCCCCCCCTCACCCACAATAGGCACACAAACACGCGAGATTAATGCAAAGTTGCCGGATTGTACGAAAAGGCGCTTCGAACTGCGTCGTAGTTTTCCGGGGTCAGTGGCTCGATTGTTGAATCGATATCGAATGACCTTGATCGATAAAAAACATTGACAAGATAGGGGTTTTTCGATTAGGATCATTCGATAACGATCCAATAATCGACCCGCGGTGCTCTAAAATACTCGGCCCTGGTGTCACTTAATATGAAAATAGTGGGTCCTTCAGGCGAGAAGATAATAAATTCAGGAGAAAGCGACATTTGGTCATGTTTTCGATGGGTACTCCGGAAAATTTTTGCTAATACATAGAAGTAACACTGTATTTTCCTTCGTCACTTTTCATCAGTTCTCCAGAATAGTGACATTTTCAAAGAGGTGTGTTTTCCGATAAAAAGAGCCAGTCGAGACGAACCATTCGGTTTTTCGAGATCCTTTAAGTGATTGAAATAATGCTTGCTTCCGTAGTTCTTCACAAAAAACCGTCCTTTTACGTGATTGGAAAAGTTTTACCCTTTGTGCTCGACTAAGGATCAAAGAAAAGTCTAAGAAAAAAAGAGTTTCCGCACATGAATTTTCTGACGGTTCTTCCGGTGGAAAATCGGTTTCAGAAAGCGAGACGAAAAATTCCACGTGGTGTTTTAAGCTGATGAATTAGGACATAAACTCGGTTTTCCAGGGTAAGATTTTTCTAATTTTCCGAAAAATTCGACAAAGCGGAAATTCAACAAAGGAAAAATTTTCTTCTCGGGAAAACTCTCTTGCAATATGGGAAAAAATGTCATCATTATCACACTCTTGCATTACTAAAAATAAGGTTAGCAATTTTAGCAATGATCGGTAAACATACGATTCCAAGCAACACGAACGATGACCAATCTTTCCCGCCTGCTTCTATTTTGCATTTTCCTCTCTTTTTTCTATAATTCTATAGGTCCCAGCCAGACGAACATCCTCATTTCTCGATAAAACTGTTCAATTACTCAGAAGTTTACCAAATTACAGGAAGAAAAAAATCATAGCGCGATGGGCACAATAGGTAGCGTGCAAATATACTGAGACTTGTATTTTTCGCGATGACAATGTACTCATTGAATTGTTGGCAACATCGCCTCGACCCGGGGCGCACCGACTGCATCGCTATTCGCCGTCCACCCCCGCAACATCCCCCCACCCCACCCCCCGGTTCCAGACTTCCACTCACGCTACGCAAAGCTCTGTTCCTTGCCCTTCGCATTACAATGCCCTCTGCAAATCCGCAATCGCACCCTCGCTACGCCAACAGCCAACCCCCACCACTCCGTCTAGACTCCCGCTCGCTGCGTATAAAATTCACCCTCCGGCTTTTCAAACGTTACGTAAAAGCGGACCACCCTCACTTTTGTGCGAAATCCGGCCTTTGCAAAATAATCACGCCGGCTTCGGCTGGCTCCAGGACGAGGAATTGTATTGCAAATTATTCGAGGTGCCAATCATGTTCATGTGGACGTATTTCTGTCCAACGGAACTATGTGCATTAAGACATGAGCCCTGAGACCCATAAGAAAATATGCATAAAAAGGCTTACGTCATAATGCACATAGTTTCGTTTGGCAGAAATACGTCCATGTGGTGTGGAGATCCCTTAGAGAAGGCCTCGTCTCGTTCCAACTCTCACGTCCAAGTTCATGAAAGATTTACATACTTGATGTTTCTGGATAATACTTACACTCCTCAAAAATCGCACGGTTTAAACGTTTCGGTATCTCTCCTACCTTTCATGACAAATTAAAAATACCCTTCCTCACGGGATGTGCTAAAATTTCACTCACACTTAAGAATTTAAGACTATGGTTTTTAAAGCTCAACTTTCAATTCCTGAATTTTTCTTACTTCAATATTTTTACTCATTTTCCCCTCTGGCTGACCTTCAGATTAAGAAACAAATCATGATATGAAATCGTGAATTGTTCTTTGTTGCTGTAAATGAACTTCGAGGAAAATCAAATTGAAAATATATTGATTCAGTTTCAAAGAAATGAGCTACTTTTAGAACAGGAAAGTTGATAAGGTACTACTAGGTTTAATTTGATCCAAGTTGAATGACCTGCAATAGACCAAATTAAGCACGCTTAAAGGAAAGCAGGTAACAAGTTAGGGTAAGAAAGAAGGGTAAAATTATGAAAAAGTAAGTAAGAGTAAAGACAAGCTCGGAAGAAATCAGGCAAAATTGCAACTTTAACCGAAAGAATATTTAAATCCTTAACACTCATATTTCAAGCCTTTAATAGTTTCTAAGGTATCACAGCCGATGGAAATGCATTCTGCAGGGTGCAGGCGGTAAGTATGATGAATAAAATTAAAATTGCAAATATTGTGATATTCGTCGAATATTTGCGTCTCGCTTTGCAATGAAAATATTAATAAACCAAGGTTGTTGCCTGAGTCATGGTACATCCGTCAGGACAAGATTCAAACCACCAAGTATATAAAATTGTTATTTTTGATTGTTCAGAGGACCCACTTCAGCGTATTCATTCTTATGACACAGGAAATACTATACTCAAGGACTCCACTTTGGCGAGACGGGATACTAAAAAATCTGGCCCAGGAAGAAGGAAAAACCAAAAAACTACCTCGAATTTGAAACCTCCTGACCCGAGTGACCCTGACACCATTCCTCTTATTAAGACAATTTTTTTAACACGAATTATGATATTGTCTACCTCTACACATCTAAGATTCATTTCATATCGACATAAATATATATTGTTTGCTCGTAACTGTCTTTTAAATCCCACTTGAAGAACGAATTATTCGCATAACATCGATTCAATATTATTTCAAAAAAATGATTCACCCTTGAATTAGTGATACATACGCTCCTCTCAAGTGTTAGCACGGATCACCAAATGACTGGTTTTACTGGTTACAGAGCGCTCGCCTATTTTTCAAAAATATTGACCTAATGTTATGTTACCCCCTTCTTTTGTCCAACGAATGGATAAAAAATTAAATAAAAAACAAAACAAGGCAACACGAAATTTTTAGTGTTGCAGAACGACGCAGCCAGTGGCGAAGCGTGGATAATCAACTATCGATATTATCCCATTTAAACTAAGGTAACGATTATTAAAGTGTTCGTTGCCAGCACCTTATAATCGGTCCTTTCTCATAGGTCTGCCCTAACGGCAGATTCATTGATTCATCGAAAAGCACGATACACCACTGGACGCATCGTATCCACAGAGTCGCCATCCCCGAAACCATCCACAGTGCACCCCGCCGCAGCTTGCAGCGTGCTTTGCGATATATCGATTGATCTGCCATAAAACCGATAAAAAAGTATCGAGGAAGTATAAAAAAATATGCGAGGGTGTTCGGAACCAACATCTTAATAATCAATTATTTACGACAGCTTCAAATGGGAAAACATCGATAGATCGCAAATCATGCCACGCCACTGTCCCGCCGGCATGACACAGAGCTCGACTAGGGTCCCTTTTAGAGAGAGTTGAGACAACTGGCTTCTGCATGTCACAAACGGGATAAGGATTACACAAATCGGACGTCTTTAGTAATCTTTGATGAACCCATTCCCAAATTCCTGTCTCTGTTTCCTCTCTCATTCCATTTGTTCCTTGCCGTATCTCCAATTCCCCGGTCCATCTCAGTCTTTACAATTTGTGAAAATGTAATCTTTATTCCCGTTCGTGACACCATGGAGGCCTACAATACAGGAGCCAATCAGAAATGGATTCTTATTGTCTTAACTCTCAGTATAGAGGGACTCAAGGCGCAACTTATGCAATGTGCAAATTCGCGTCTCGGTCGTTCGAGACGGCGGCGCTGACCTGATTTCGGTGCACCGATCGAACTGTCTAGCCTCCCCGGAGGAGGGGCGCGAGGGGGTTCGGGGGATGGGGGATGGGGGCGCGAAGCGATGCGACTGAAGTAGTGGAATCCCCCCTCGCCGCGGCCGCCGGTCTCGCCGGGCCCCAGACTAGGTCAACGTGCATGGGCTTGCAGCGAAACGCGACGGGCGGCGAGGGGAGGGGAGTGGGTGGGGGCGCCGGAAGGGTGGAGAGTGGGGGTGGGTGGTCGCGTAGTCTGCCGAGTCCCCCAGGCTCGCGGTATTGCTATTCGCGTACTCATAATTATCGCCGCATTGCCAAGCTCTTGGGGTTGGTTCGGAGCTGGAGTCTTCTCCGAGAGGGAACTGCAAGTTTCGATGCGAGACGCATGGCATCTAGTTGGTATGAGTAGATAACGGCAGGAATGACTCCATGGAACTTTTATCAGCATTCTTAAATTCAAACGAGTTCGCTTCAATTGCACTAAGGGAGCGTTTGAAAAGATTCATAATTGGACGGGTTTTGCCAGGGCCCGCCTAACTACATCAAACTTAGTCGAGATGTACCCTGGAAAAAAAAAAAAAACATTGGATCTACAGTTTAGACTCTTAAAAACATAGACAAGAAAAAATACTCTTGATTCAATCGGATTTTTGCTTAAATCAAGAACCAAGCCTCTTAATTTGAGCGGATCTCCTTTTGATTTAAGCAAAAGTCTGATTGAATCAAGAGTCCTTTTTCTTGTCAATGTTTTCAAGAGTCTGGACTCTAGATCCAATGTGTTCTTTTTTCCAGTGTAATTTTTTATAGATAAGTAATTCATGAAAAACATTAAAAATTCATAAAACCTTCCGACTTGAAATTTTTTCCAAGTATCTTTTTCAAAATGTAATTTAATGATTGAAGCGTAATTACAGAAAATATAAAGGCGGAATAGTGTTCGATTCTCTATTCAAAAAGTGGAACAAAAGGGGAAATCGGGATATGTGAAACGTAGCTACGCTGATCCTGGTTATTCGTCCATTGATTGAAATGTAAAATTGGAGGGCAGGAAGAGGGAACGGGGGAAGCGACGCCTGACTCCCCAAAACTTATCAAGAGCGTATATTAATAATAATAGATAAAAAGTTTTAACCATGATGCAACTTCAAGCCTGGAGTGTGATTAACCCTAATTGCTAATAATTGAGGAGCTTTCCGGAAAAAGGGCACATAGCAAAAAATAGTGTTTGAGAAAAATGCATTTTAAGTTTCCATCATTAATTTCTGGCCACTGATGGTACCTTTCATCGCAGCTTGGACTCCCGATTTTGAACGAAAGTCACTGTCAGTGACCGTAGAGTAATGACCAAAACTTCAAATGCATTTCTCTCAAACGCGATTTTTTGCTACGTGCCCTTTTTCCGGAAAGCTCCTCAATTGCGCTGGATTTTCGGGGTCTAGGGTCTAGGATTAAAGGTCGAAAAGTGCCTGACGTCATTTAGGTCCTCAAAGGTCCCTAGGTATCTGCTTTGATGTTCGAACTAATTCACGTGGAAACAGAAATCAGTGACTCAACAATACTTTGGACTTGAAGCTCTTCCGTGACTTTCCTTCTGGGAGTGCACGGCAACCCTGACGGGACAACTGGAAGCTCGCCGCCATTACTGCGCTACCCCTGGTGCCGTACGCAGGGAGCCCGGGTCTGCGGCGGGTGCAGCGCGGGAGGGGGTGGCCGCGGCCGCGGGGGTGAGAGGCGGAGGTGGAAGCGTGCACCGCCACCCCCAGCCCGTCGCGCGCGGCGGGCAAGGTCTTTGACTTTGAAAACGCTGGCTACACCCTCTGCCCTGTTTCTTGCAACTGCAAGCCGCGCATGCGTCGCGACGCCGGCGGATCGACCTTCGAGCCACCTCCGACGCCGCTGTTGCCAAGTTTCAGGAAATGATCGGGGGTTTCGAGGGAAAATTCCAGAAGTTTCATGCGTGGTCCTTCTCAACCAAATAGCATGTGCAATTGCAAGCCGTGATATAGACCGTATTCGATAACAGTTCGATGGATCCTTTGGTTCAAATCAATAGAACATAACCTTAAACCAAACTCACAGGATTTAACTTGGAAAAGCTGAAAATGAGAAAATTCCTAACAATTTCACATTGCATTGGCATTTGGTACTCAAAAGAATACAAAATCTGTTAC
Organism: Bemisia tabaci; assembly: GCF_001854935.1. Lineage (NCBI taxonomy): Eukaryota > Metazoa > Arthropoda > Insecta > Hemiptera > Aleyrodidae > Bemisia > Bemisia tabaci. The sequence goes on along the minus strand of NW_017549038.1, from coordinate 984,097 downwards.
AAAAGACCCGTTCCCTCAGATTTCTGAATTTACTTTTGAGGCAATGTTTATGTTTTGAACCAATCGATATCGATAGAATCTCACCCGTTAGATGTATCGAATACGATCTATTGTATTCGCCTGAAACCACCTTGATCATTGTTTACTGCACTTAAAAACCTCTTTTTGACACGATTTCAAAGAGATTTCTAGTCACGGAAGTTATGAGAAATATCTTGGAATTTTCGCCTGGAAGTTGAGAATCACGTAATATTTTTTTAATTATTCAATGTATGCATATTATTTTAAAAATACTGAAAAAGGCTTGTAAAATAATTTTTAAAAAAATATTTTAGATTACAATGTTATCAACATATTGTCAGTATTGTGTAAATATTTCGCCAATACTGACAAGATTTAACCAATATTGACAATATGTATTATCTGGGTATATTCTCTTCAGGGAGTAGAAGGTTTTGGAACCGTACCTGGAGATATTAGAAAAAAGACGGGGAAGAGGGTGGAGGAAAATTTCTACTCTGCGTTTCGTAATTTACAAAAAAGGTTTAACTCTACGCCACGAAAGCGTGTGTTGGAAAAGAGAACTTTTAAAAAAGGGGGGGGGATGAGAAAATAAAGCATCTTGTAATAACTATAGAGGGCTTAAATACATTAAGCTAATAGCCTAAATGTTGATCTTGTAGTTTATTCCAATCTTTGGGAGATCTATTCTCGGTGGGTGCCACGAATAAAGGGTTAAATTTGGCGATCGTGCCTCACCCCAGATTCAATGGCAGTAGAGCCAGTGCGCCGGGATGAACGCAGCCATAGCATTGGGGGGCACGGGGGCAAGGGGGCTCCTAAAATGACAGGGTTCGGCTTCGCCGCGACCCCAGTACCCCACTCCAAAAGGCCCTGTCTGCCGCGGAAAATCGATACCTACAACCGTCCCTGTTTGAAAATTGCATGTAGGCGCGTGCATGAAAATGCACTGCCGATACAGCGCACTTCGAGAGCCTCCATAACAACGCTACATAATTTAGAAACGTGTATTCTTCCATATAGGATCCGAGAAAAGGTGATGATATATTTCCGGTGCTTATTCATTTTGGTCAACTATACCGGCGAGTCCATTATGAAAACTGAACTGCCATTTTACTAAATTATCCTGATCAAGAAGTACACTGGAAAAAAAAAAAAAAAAACACATTGGATCTAGAGTCCAGACTCTTAAAAACATCGACAAGAAAAAAAACAATTGATTCAATCGGATTTTTGCTTAAATCAAGAACCAAGCCTCTTAATTTGAGCGGATTTCCTTTTGATGTAAGCAAAAATCTGATTGAATCAAGAGTATTTTTTCTTGTCAATGTTTTCAAGAGTCTGGACTCTAAATCCAATGTGTTTTTTTTCCAGTGTAGCGTTACAAGACGAGGCTAGGTCGATTGACACCGAAGAAAGTATCAGTAAGTTCCGAAATTGATTCGCAGGTGCTGCATGCAACTATTCGTGCTCAACGGATGTCCGCGTTGCATATACAATTAATCGAAGGCGCACTACTAACAGAAAAGTGCAGCGTCTAGCAGAATCGCTAGTGAGGTGTTGCTCGAACATCGATCTTCTTTCCAGGAACCACACTATTTTAGAAAATGCATGCGGCTACTCGTATACAGTGCGGTATATCGACGGTGAAACTACCAAACCACGTATCTCGTTTGCGGTGTTTAAAAATCTACGCTCGCATTTTATTTTTTTGAAGTAGACCAAATCAATATCATTCCTTGAAATTTTTACAGAATTTTCTCCGCACGAAGAGGAAAAATCACAGAAATTTTCAAGACTGGACGTTAAGTAGTTTTTCATTTAAGAAATAAAGTATGACAGGAAGTCTGCGACGTCGCAAACCGAGATACGTGGTTTAGTAGTTTCACCGTCGATATGCGGATTATTAACGGCTGCAGCTCCGCGTTTCAACCCGACCGCGGCATTTCAGTTCCCCCTGAATAAATTTTTACGCAATGCTGCATCATCCTCCGCACTCCATGCATTTTTGAAAAGTCATGAATTAATTCTTGGATGCGAAGAAGTTATCTTAGACCGAGCGAGCTTGCGGAAGGGGTCTGAAGTCACAAGTGAGCGTGATGATGCGTCCACCCCTTGAACTACCGGCAGAGGGAGGAAGGGAGGTCTGAGCCACTCAGACAAGGCACTTCTGTCGTGCTACAGAAGTAAGTGCACTATATGTATGAAACCCGGTTACCACATGCTCTAAAGTGTCTGAAGGCTCATCATATAATGCACTGACTGCTCTACGGCATACTTGGTGCCTCAAAAGCTCCTGACTCCACCCTTTTCCTCCTCGGCCTTTGAAGCCGTACGCAGCCTTGAAATTCACCATCGACCTCAACCGACCTAAATGGATCCGTGCGTTTAGGAGATACCATCAGTGGGTGATTTGCGATATATCGATTGATCTGCCTTTTTAACCTATGGAAAAGGATCGCTAAACAGGATGTTGGCAACAATCGATTGATCTGTCATTTAAACTTATGGAAAAGGATCGATAAACAGGATGTTTGCAACAATCGATTGATCTGTCATTTAAACTTATGGAAAAGGATCGATAAACAGGATGTTTGCAACAATCGATTGATCTGTCATTTAAACTTATGGAAAAGGGTCGATGAACAGGGTGTTCGCAACAAACACCTTAATAATCGCGATTCTTTACCATTGCTTCAAATGGGAAACATCGACAATCGATCATTCACGCCTCGCCACTGGGTACTATGAAACTCATAATGTTAAATGAAAACTTGAAAACATGCGCAGTTCAAATTACGACGAATAAGCTTCTTTTCTCTTTATACATTTCCTAGATTAAATATTGGACGGATTTAACGAGAACCAGGCTAAAATTATTTTGTGCTAGATTTTTTTAAACAGAAAACTACGCAGCATTCAACTTGAAATTGTGTGAATAAATCCCTCATAGTTCAAAACCAAACGACGGCGAGACAGTCAAGTTTTTACATCAGTTCAACCTTCAACCTCGGTGGGATCTACGCTGAAATGTTGACGTGAACAGGAAAAGTTCCGTCCAGTGTGTGTGACGTTCAAGTCGGCTTAAATATTTCACATTCTGCGTTGGTGAAAACTTTTGGCTCTGTGGCGAGACCAGCAAAAAACTTCATTTCCACAGAGCACAGAGCTCTCACTTCGCAGAATCGGCTTATTCGGACTGGATATAGGTTTGGTACAAAGTAAATCTAGAGGTAAGGGATGACGTTGGTGATATTTCTCTCTGCCCTTGACCGCCCGCATGTAAAATGCAAAAAGGTTAGGTCGTAAGCTCGAACTACCCAGACTTGAATTTGGAAAAGAAAACAGACGACAGATCGAACACGGAAGAGCATCTTCCTGAAAAATAGTTTTATCATATTTATCCGATGAGATGATAGAGGGGAGGATCAGGGGAAGAGCTTTATTTAACGCCACTTAATTTTCGCGTGAATTCACACATTTTTGCGGAAGAACGCTCATTTATTAACATTTTATCTTAGTCATCTTGGTTTAATATTGGAATCTAAAGATAGGCAGTGATATTTTTATCGGCTAGAAGGTTGGCTGTCCTTTTGGGCCCTAGGTCCTCCATGAAAGGATCTGTCCATACTCGCAGGAGAAAGGTCATCGTTCATTTTTTTGGGTCATTTTTCAAAGGTCATTTTTCAGCACCCCCCTCCCTCCAATGAGCCTCCGCCCATAATCCGCGCCAATAATGTTGCTTCATGGGACCTAAAACCGTACAATAACTTACTAATCTCGGGATATGTTGCGATGCAAAACTTAGGAGAACTCGAGGACAGATTTCCTCGCAGGAAAGTCTTAACCTCGGCCACCGAATCCGATCCTAGCTCCCTAAAACGGAGACGACCGAGCGAGGCTGGAGTAGGTCAAAAATAGCCACCCAAGTTCCCCTCTCGGAAATCACCCTAAATCGAGACATCAGGAGGTTGCATTACCGATATTACGACGCGCACTCTCTCATCCTCTCCGGATTAAAAATAAGCTGTCCAGCAACGTTGCCGCGAGGAACTTTACTGGCTTTTTAAAGCGCTGCACTGAAAATTAGAATAAATGCATGTTGTAATCATTATTCAGACCGCGTTTAACAGAAAAAAACTAAGCCGCATCAGCTAGTGCCAAATTTAACTGAGCAATTTAATTTTTTACGAAAATACGTTTATGCGGACTCCTCTGAAAATTTCAAGGAATTTGCTTCGTAATATGCAGAAAATTCACTTTTTGAAAAAAAAAAAAGAGAGAAAAACCGTTTTTATGTAAACAATCAAAAAGCGCAATGGAAGTTGACAATAGCTGATGTGGTTTGGTTCCCTCCTGCTTAACGTAATCTATTTATTAATGGTATATTTAAATCTCACGCGCGGTATTCGAAAATGCGATTGAAACTTTTACTTTCTTGGCAAGAAAAAGTATCTTGGAGGAACCATACTTTGAACAAAAATTACTTTCAACCGAAGTTAATGAACAGGATCCAATCAATGTTTCACGCATGACACCGAGTTGAGGTTAAACTTGCAAAGGCTAATCCAAACGCCAAAACTTCAATTTCGGAGAGAAACTTGAACCTACACTGGAAAAAAAAACACATGGATCTAGAGTCTAGACTCTTAAAAACATCGACAAGAAAAAATACTCTTGATTCAATCAGACTTAAGCTTAAATCAAGAACCAAGCCTCTTAATTTGAGCGGATTTCTTTTTGATTTAAGCTTAAATCTGATTGAATCAAGAGTCCTTTTTTTTGTCAATGTTTTCAAGAGTCTGGACTCTAGATCCAATGTGTTTTTTTTTATTTCTTTTTCCAGTGCACAGTTTGACACCGACGATTGTGGGGAAATCGAGTGCGATACGCCGCACGCGAGACCGAGACGGTGGGTGGAAAGAATATTCGTGAGTCATTGGAAAAAGCTAGTGACGATCCCGCTGCGATGGGGACTTCCTTGATTCACTCATCCCTTAGGAATATTCCGTTTCTCAGGGGCTCCGCGATCACTTTCTGCCGTAATGTTTGATCGTTGTAATCAACTCCAAGAATAGAACTCCAGAAAAGGCAAATTAGCAGTGAACGGTTTACTCCTTTACGGTTCATCCTTTCCTTCCCCGAAAACCTCTTTTTCGAAATCATTTGTTTTAAGAGTTATACCATTGGTATACGAGGAGTAAGATTCTAGGTAAAAATGATAGTCCAGGCAAACAAGGAAAAGAGCCTGCAAAAATCCCGGGTAGCAATGTTTTCATCGATTTCTATGTAATTTTTGACGCTGAATCCGAATTTCAACTTTGCGCCATTAAATTCGGACCGGAAAGTTGCCAAATTTGGCAAAAATGGCCTAAAATCGGACTTTCTTCCGGATTATGGCCTGTAACTTGCCAAAAATTGATCTGACGATAAAATTAGTTATTTTCAGAAATAAAGCTCGTTAAATCTCCTATAAAAAAGTTCCTATACACTTTTTTGCTCAAGGCAAAATCAAGCGCGCTGGCGGGCTCCGAACTTTGTAAAATGTGCGAAAATTGCGCATACTGTAATGTGTTGGGTTATCCTTATTATTTACATCAATTCATTTCACTAAGTGTAAATTTCATCATCTTCACTTAATTTGTCCAGAAATTACTCGTCGGACGATTAAAACAGGAGACATCGGGCAAAAACCGCGAAAAACACAATTTTTGCTCATTTTTCAAAGTTCGGAGCCCGCCAGCGCGCTTGATTTTGCATTGAGCAAAAAAAGTGTATAGGAATTTTTTTATAGGAAATTTAAAAAGCTTTATTTCTGAAAATAACTAATTTTATCGTCAGATCAATTTTTAGCAAGGTACAAGTCATAATCCGGAAAAAAGGTCGATTTTAGGCCATTTTTGCCAAATTTGGCAACTTTCCGGTCCGAATTTAAAGGTGCAAAGTTAAAATTCGGATTCAGCGTCAAAAATTACATAGGAATCACTGAAAGCATAACTATCCGGGATTTTTGCAAAAACCGCCAAAAAACGCAATGTTCGTTCATTTTTCAAAGTTCGGTGCCCGCCAACTCGCTTAATTTTTCCTTGAGCAAAAAAAGTATAGGAACTTTTTTATGGGAAATTTCACGAACTTTTTTTTTAAAACAACTAAATTGTCGTTAGATCAATTTTGGACAAGTCACAGGCCGTAACCCGCAAAAAACCAAATTTTCGCTCATTTTTCAAAGTTTGGAGCCCGCCAGCGCGCTTGATTTTGCCTTGAGCAAAAAAGTGTATAGGAACTTTTTTATAGGAAATTTAACGAGCTTCATTTCTGAAAATAACTAATTTTATCGTCAGATCAATTTTTGGCAAGTTACAGGCCATAATCCGGAAAAAAGTCCGATTTTAGGCCATTTTTGCCAAATTTGGCAACTTTCCGGTCCGAATTCAATGGCGCAAAGTTGAAATTCGGATTCAGCGTCAAAAATTACATAGGAATCGATGAAAACATTGCTACCCGGGATTTTTGCAGGCTATAGCCCTTTTCATGGCTTATTTGCCTGGACTATGAGTGGATAGGGGAAAGAAGACCTCATGACATTTTCTATTTCCTTTCCTTTTCTTACTTTTTACTTAACTTAAGGAAAGAAGTCTTAAATATAGGTCCATCAAAAAATCAGAGCAGGAAGGGGAGTGAACCTCATTCCCTCCTGGGCCTTAAAAAGACGTCACGCCACTTAACTTATCCAAAATTTAAGACTACAACAGAGTATTTTAGTTGCCTCGCTCTTCCCCAACCACTAAAAAAACCCAACAAACTTCTCACACCGTGTGGGATCATTACATGTCTGTCTCAGCGTGGATGTTTCGTGATGGGGAACGTCAACATCTCTTTTCTCTGAATTTTCCTGCACGATTGTTAACATTTTTCTTATTTTTTATTCCTCTTATTTTTAGCGTATTTTCCGAAGAAAACACACCATTCATATTTATTTTTTTTTCCTATGCCAACCGTGCAGTCCTTTCACACGATTCCGAATCACTGACTACTACCTCCACACTCGAGCTATATTCGCTACTCCTAGGGGATATTCTAAGGTGCATGTTGTTCAGATAAGGTCAATCAGGACCTGCAACTCCTAACAGAGCTTTTGAGGTACATCGAGTAATACTTCAACATCCTTTCAATTCAGGGTTGCCACCTAATGTAGAAAATGGTATTTCCTGACAACTCCCTGTTTTCCTAGCAAATGGCGGAATTCGCTGACAATTATTGAAGTTATGCCAGATGGTTAAAAAGACGTAATTAGAACGAATTTTCGGGCAAATTGTCCGAAACGTTAAACTAATTCTGGAAAGCAAATAAAGATGACTTAACAATTTTCCCTAACTTTTTCGCCATTTTCCCTGACATTTCTAGGTTTTCCCTGACTGTGGCAATTGAAAACGTTCAGAATTAGAAAATAGCCCTCGCTGTAAAACAACGACTCCAACGAAGACGACAGTGGCAGTGCCTGCCGAGAAAACCTTCGAGCGATTTATTTACTTTTGACGCTACTCACTGTCGCCTTCCGATGGGAAGCTCGCATCCAAGAAATAATTGACAGATCATTAAACTCGAGAAAAATGTAGACACTGCAGAACAAAACCAGGAAGTCGCTTCTGCACCGAGGAATTTCCCTTCCCCCCATTGCATCGGCAGAGAGGAGAATCGGATCGTACGGTCAGAAGAGAGAGAGAGTTAACCGTAAGAGTTACGGAGACTGCGGAGTTACGGAGAGAGTTACGGAGCGCGGAGTCATTAGAGGGACCCGCGAGTTGCGCGAGAGGATGGGACGGAAGAGACGGGCGGAAACAGGAACAAGCGCATGGTTGCCAGATCAGCACTCTCATCCACGTAGCTCCGTTATAAATATGCGTATTTTCAGAACGATCTGGCAACATAGAACGAGCGAGGGGTCGCGGTCGCGGTAATACTTGGAATGCGACTGGCGACTTGCGATGACGATGACCGCGAGTCGCCCGCGGTCATGGCTACCGCGTTGCCAGATTGTGCGAATGAAATGGGCGAATTTTTCCGATGGGAAACCAAGAGGCTGTTGACGGATTTCGATGACCAATTTATTTTATTTTTTTTCCCCAAAAATTCGGATGTAACAATCCTCTTGAAAAGTTCACAAAAATTCCTCTGCGGCATGAGGGAAATTTCCTAAAATTTTCGAGAGAATGGTTGAAACTATAATTCTCTTGTAAAAAAAATGATACGATGTTTTCCGGAGACAACTAGTGCCACTTCGTTCCCTTTCGAGAAACATTTCCAAGAATCAATACCTTTATATTGGAACAGAAACTTCAAGCTTCAACGATACAGAGTTTTTGACATTTTAGGGTTAAAATTGACCTTCAAATGAAACTAAAAGATTATGAAAATGACATGACGTGAGAAACTCGAGGCAAAAAGTAAGGAGCCTTGACACCGACCAAACTTGAAAACTCTTCTAGAGTTTATTTACATTAAAACCGCCGTGAATCAGACAATTTTTAACAAAATTTCAAAAGAAGTGTGTCTCTTAAATGAGGAATTTCAGAATTTCATGTGCAGTAGATGAAACTTCGAGCTTGGTTGAAACAACAAATTGGCGGGAAAATCCGATAAAGAGACGGTAGAGAAAAATGCCTTCAAATTTTACGCTAGGCAAAAAGTCCCGCCTCGATGTAAAGGCTAACAGTTTTTTTTACGGAGTATCTACGCTTTTGCGGCTAGCCTCTCTGTAAATGGAGATTATTGCGAGCTGAGATATTTTCACGACGCATGGAGTTCAGCAACAGGGGAACTGACATTTTTACTGGCGATTTTAACATATTTCACAGAAAAACTAAAAATGATGGTCTTACATTTCCAAAATTGTTGCACAGCTGGGAGAGAAGAAATTTGGTACCAACCTGGAACAGAAAGACAAATAAACAGATCAGTAATCGCATGTTTGAGTAGGCGTTTGTTTGTTGAAAGCACGAGGTCAATTGACGAAAGTTGACTAAAAGTCCTGCGGATCTTCTCGAAAAAAACTCGATCAAATATTTGCACACGTGTGTATTTCAAATCTTCGGATATCCGCGTGTTTGCCTCGCGTCGCATCAAATTTAGCTCCGCATAATATCTAAGAGCTCTTATCCCAGTATTATACTGAATTAGCGGATCTCTTACTGAAAGTATCGTAAATGCGAGAGAAACGAAGCATTAAAGGACATAAACGTGAAATGTCGATGCATTCAGGGATTTTCCCCCAACCATTCAGTTTAAGCGGTTAAATGGAAAGAAGGCCTCTGATTAATAAAGTTTCACGCTAAACACTTTCCACCTGTATTACAACCGGTAATTTTATGTACCTATCACTTAAAAGTAATTTTAAATGCACAGAATTCTGACGAGGGTCAAGTAACTTTCCATTACATTAAGTCCCAATTCTTCAAAACGGACCGCGCACAGAGAAGTAAGAAAAGCTGCAAGAAAGCCAATATCTCTGGCCAATTAATAGGACTTTGAGTACCTACTCTATAACTTTCGAGTAGGAACTACAATTCCTGACTCATCTCTAGGAACGCTTATATGCGTAGGGAGAATGATGACACATACGATGTTTCTAAACTGAGCCAGAAATTGTAGTTCCATATTTCAAAATTTAGTACAATTGCCTTACACTGGAAAAAAACACATTGGATCTAGAGTCCAGACTTTTAAAAACATCGACAAGAAAAAGTGCTCTTGATTCAATCAGAATCTAGCTTAAATCAAGAACCAAGCCTCTCAATTTAAGCAGATCCGATGTGTTTTTTTTTTTTTTTTTCAGTGTACCTTTACACAGCCGCCGTGCGTTCACTTCTCCACCTCCTATTGACGATCGGGGAGGGGGAGGAGGGAGCTACGGAAGCCGGTAGTGCGGTCCAGAGGTAGCGTCGTGTCGACTGGGTCAAGGCGTTTCGCGGCTCGCGGATTCGGAAGTTCGCGAGCGCGTAATGTAGGTGATATACGACCGGGCGTCGGGACGCCCGCGGTTGAAGGCGTCTCGACGCGGCACACGTAACGCACGTCACACGTCACGATCGCCGCAACCCGCAGCGCAGCGCCGCGACGCCGCCGAACGTCCCCCGCTTTGCTCGCTACAATGTTACATTTTAAATACTGCGGTGGGCGAATGTCAGTGTCGCACTGTGGTTTTTTTCCCATCTTGTATTAATAGATGGAACTACATAGTACGGTGAGAACGAGATACTGAGTGACGCTCGAACGCTCCTTGAATCGTCCCTCACTTGAAATTTCCTTGAAATCGTCTGAAATTTCGATCGAAAAATTTCAAGTCGAAGTTAAATTAGACTAGACTTTGTACACGGAGGAAAAAATCTCGTGCGTTGGACCCGAAGTTTAAGTCACATGGATCTCTGAAGTTTTCGGATTGAGCATCTGAACACTTAAGGTCTAGCTGTCGAGGTTCGGATCACACATCTGAAACTTCAGTTCTTACATCTGAAGTACTTCAGATGTGAGAACCGAAGTTTTTCGGATGCGAAAACGGAAGTACTTCAGATGTAAGAACTGAAGTTTCAGATGTGTGATCCGAACTTCAGCAGCTGGACCTAAAGTGTTCAGATGCTCAATCCGAAAACTTCAGAGATCCATATGACTTAAACTTCGGTTCCCACGCACGAAGTTTTTTTCTCCGTGTAGTTAATTGAAACTACAATTTATAGCTCAGTTTAGAAACAACTAAACCACCATTAGTTCCCCTATGCACATAAGTTATTCATGGACAAGCCAAATATTGTAGTTGCTAATTGCAAAATGAAGTTCAATTTATTGTAAATCACGTGCGCGTTTGAATTCCAGCATTAAAACAACGCGGGCATTGTTTCGTGCAATAATTTCTCGCATACGAGTTGAAATCGGCAAGTCATTATTAGCATCAGAGTTAATTTGCAGAAGTTACGTAATAATGTAAAGCATGAAAAGATACTTAGTTTGATGACTAGCAAATTTACCCCTTTTTTGAGTTTATTACGCATGTAATTGGCTGTCATTCCTCTCACCGACTCACAGAATGCGTCCTTGGTGGGATTTTGTTTTTCGGCTCAGATTTCTTGACATATTTTCAATGTGTGTCGAACTTTGACACAGTGAGCGGGAAGGGACTGGAGCGTTGCATCTCCTAGCGCCACGCATGGGCGTAGCGGGGGAGAGGTCGGCGCAGACCTTGATCATTTTGCGTCATGGCGATAGTTTACCGTTTACGCTGCGTCGAACCTTTACAAGGATCTTCCTGTATTTTGCGTACCGTGGCGACGTTGCCTGTTTAATAAGATCTCTCTACATTGTATCAGACCTGATTCTAGAAGGGGACGTAACCTACACTAGGGCTATTATTGACTTCAAATAGACCGATACACATCCTATGGACATCATCTACAGATTGATGTGCTGAAGACTTTCATTGCACATGAAATTATGGGGGGGGGGGGGGGGGGGGAGGATGAGACAAATCAAATTGAAGACCCAATGAATTCTGCTTCATATTATAACGTTCAAGAAAATAATTTGTAAGTCGTGTAAGTAGGCCATAAGATCCTGTTTTGATTTAGGCATTGAGACGTCCAGCGGGAAAATTCTAACTAGAGTGCCTATATAGGGAGAGTATGGACAACTCGAAATATGTAGCTCTTAGTGCCCAAAAGGGTAGGTAACCTTTGAAAACGAAAAATGTCACTGTCAATCTTTAGACTCCAATATTAAACGAAAATGGACAAGAAAATTCATAAGTAAGCATTCTTCCGCAAAAATGAGTAGGTTTATGCAAAAACCAAGTCAAATACGTGCTTTACCAACGACAGTTCCCAACAATTTTGGTCTAAGGGGTGTGGGGTGGGGGTTGGGTCTCTTGGGGTCTAAGAGCTCCATCGGCTAACCTCAAAATTTTCGACATGTCTATACTCTCTCTATATAGGTGCTGTATAATTCTAACTACAAACGGAGATTTCAAAGACCACGCATCTGCAAAAGCAATATGATATGATCCTTTCTGATTGATGATTGTCATTTTGAGGACCGATAATAAATGCTAATTACAACTTTCCTGCGAGTGATCTCGAAAGCATAAGTCTCCACCATGGAATAAGAGAGTCTCTCCTTATTTCAGAACAAAATTGATTGACACGCCTAACTGACCAAACAATTTAAATTTTCATCTGGTTCGAACAGGCAACATCGGCGATATTCATCGAATTTCAAATTTATCGCACATCACCGCCGCGCCATACCGAGTAAAGTGATAATCAGCGAGTAATAATGAGATGCATTCACCAGAGACAGCGGACATTCGTCCTTGCTTCGCGGGCCTATCTCGGAGTGTCACTTTTACTGCTCGGATGCGAACAATACGAAGTTAGAGCGCCCAGCAATGGCATATGCTTGAAGTCGTACATGGGCAACTTCTGGGCCCTGAATCCTGACATCTCGTTCATTGGCTGGGAGTGCGTCATAAAAGTGCATCAAAGAGAGTGCAATAGTCCTGAGTGGTAATGAATATTCGACTCAGAGTGTCTTTCAGATGTAAACTGGATCAAAAATTGACTCAAACTAGAGTCGTATCTTTTGTCGAACCGACTAAAAATTAGGCTTGGAGCCATTTAATTGTGATGCACGAAAAAAGAAAGATTGGGAGCACTAGTTTGTCCAACAAGAGATCTGAGAACCAGAACTGTAGCACTGGCTACAAGATTAATTCGATAGCTTACGATGCTGGAAAATCTGGTACTCACTACCATTACTTATTAACCCTGTGGTACACAGGGCTAAGTATCTCATCTCAATTTAAGTGGGTTTCCTTTTGATTCAGGTAAAAATACGATTGAATCATGGATATGTTCACTTGTCAACTTCTTTAAGAAACTGGATTCTGAACCCCACACGGAGAAAAAAACCTCGTGCGTGGGACCCGAAGTTTAGGTCATATGGATCTCTGAAGTTTTCGGATTGAGCATCTGAACACTTTAGGTGTCGCTGTCGAGGTTCGGATCACACATCTGAAACTCCAGTTTTTACATCTGAAGTACTTCAGATGTGAGAACCGAAGTTTTTCGGATGTGAAAACCGAAGTACTTCAGATGTAAGAACTGAAGTTTCACATGTGTGATCCAAACCTCAGCAGCTAGACCTAAAGTGTTCAGATGCTCAATCCGAAACTTCAGAGATCCATATGACCTAAACTTCGGGTCCCACGCACGAAGTTTTTTTCTCCGTGCAGAGCCTTTCTTTCCAGCTGTCACAGTTGCTTAGCGCCCTCTGACGGCGACGCCCGGCACTTGCCTCACAAACTCCTGAATGGGACCTGAAGTGCGGTAATCGTAACCGTACGGCGTGACTTAAGGTCACTCGAACGAGTATCGACGCGGACCGAACCGAACCAGTCCGGGCGCGTGTGAGCGGCGCGGGGTCTGGTTGTGACGAAATCCGAGCTCGAGACTCGATCATCGACGTCGACGTCACCGTCATCGTAGCGCCAAGCCGCGGCAGCTAAACAATTAAAACAGGTCTGCGTTACGCACCTAATAAGTACCGCATAATGTACACTGTACGAGTTACTCATTGAGTTTGGCTCGCTCAACGCAGACTTCGCTCCGTTGCCGGGTTTTTCGGTAAAATCCTCGTAGCCTGCAACTCATGTTACGCATTGTGTACATGATAGAAGGTGGACGAGTGATTTGAGCGTGGCTGAATTGCGACGTTGCGAGATCTCCGTGGGAGATAAATGTGTACCCGTCGTCAGGGGCGTCATTTCAGCCTCAGGTTCAGTTACACGATCAAATTGAGCCATCAATCTGAAGCTCTGATTGGTGGAAAAGGACCTGAGGTGAGGATGCGACCAATGAGAGGCCCAATTTGATGGCTCAATTTGATCGTGTAACTGGACCTTAGTCGTGAGGTGGGGGCAAAAGTTGTTCGAAAGAGGCGACATTTCGAGGGCTTTGGGACAATACAATTTAACTGAGAATTTTGACGAGAATGAGTTTGCGATTTCGCCTACAGTGTGACATACACAAGCTGTTTCTTTTTTTTGTTAAGTTTTTTTTTTCCAATTCCTCGTGAAAGCGCAATAATGACGCTGGGGTGCAGAACAAATTGTGGGAAGTGTAAAACAAAGCCTACATAAAATTAAAATGTTTCAAAGTTGTTTGAATAATTCAAATTTTGCATATAATTTAAAACGGTTTTGAGAAAAAACCAGATTATTTGTATAATACCTCGAATAAAATCAACAAAGATTTAACTATAATACAAAGCATTGAATTTTCAACCACCGTCGGTACCTTTTGAAATGTAGCCACGAAGGAACGAGCGCTTGTTTTAAAATATTTAATTCTTAAACTTCTAAAGCACAATGGAAGAACACGTATCATCATGAGGAGATTAAAATGGCGTTAAGCTTATCAATTCATCATCAGTTTTCAGAGCGCAATAACAGTAAGCGTGAAGGCAGCAGGGGGAAAAAACAAACAAACGAATCCCTCTGAAAGCGGCCGCGATGTGGCAGAGAGAACAAGAACAGAGGCTGAAAATTACGGAAACGCGAAAACAAAAATAGTAGCAAAATTAACTAAATTTAAAGTGAAACATGCGACAACCTTGGTTCGATAACACAAGCTTGCCGCTTGCCTGAGCTGGATCAGGAAGAACCTTGCGTTTTAGACTCAACTACTAATGTCAAGGTTCTTACTTCTTTTTCCTCCTATTCTGATTCCAGGCCAGTCTCAGCTACGTTTCGACGCTGCAGCTCGTTCGCATACGTACATACGCGTACAATTCGTTGCTCTTCTAACGTAAGGACTTATCTCAACTTCCACTTGAGCCCTATCGTCCATATACCGCAATCCTTTTTGGGGCTCACTTGAGAATAGAGATACGCCCTTACGTCAGAGGAGCGACGAATTTGACTCACCGCCTGCCCGTGTCAGACAATCGTTCGCCCAAATTTTACCTACGGCGTGCCTCCTGAACTCCAAAACGTCCAGTGTTGCCACGATGGACATTACGCAATGAGAATTAAGACTGAATCGGCTGACATTCAAAAGGAGACTGGGTCATCATCGATGTCGATTTAAATTGGATAGGAAAAATTATAATTGGACTCTGTTTCCATACAGAATTCAATCGGGATCAAATTTTGTTTGACCATGAAAATGAATAATGCTGGGACCTGCCTACGAATTCGTGTAAAATAGCGCTTGGTGGTCTCGTCTTATACTATTGTCCTATGGAAAAATATCGGCAGAGGTGATGTTAAAGTCAAGGACACGACTTTCCAAAATGACAATACCTGGCGACTTAAAGAACCTTCCAAAACGTATTTAATGTTGAAGGTAAACGTGTACCGAGGAGTGATTTTTGTTTATTTACTCGAGTTCAGGCACTAAAATTTCATTTGAGTTTTTGGTGACAAAAAACAGGAAAAAAATGGATAATCGCTGTATGGGGAGGGGGGTTGAAGAGAGCGTTACGCAATTTTTTTTTTTTTTTTTTTTTTTTTTTTACGTGTTAAAGGATAAGAACATATTTCACAAAAGAGGGGTCGAAAAATCCGGAATTCAGCGTTATGTGTTTTATGAAAGTTTCCGTACTTTCAATTTTTGAAATACTGAATTATTGTGCTTTCAAAAGATACTTGGGATTTTCACATCTTACTTGTATGATAGACTATTTGTGTTTAAAATTTTTGTGTTTCGTTTCGTAAAGCATGAAACTTCCAGAACAGTCAAGAAAAAAAGAGGTCTCTATGATGCAGGAAGAGGAATCACGTAACCGCGGTTGAAACCGAAAAGTGAATTTGAAGTGTGGGCGTTAGTACTAAAATTGGCAGCAATGTTGTCTGCAACCTTGGGCGCGTTTTAGCGCGCAGAATATAGGTGACTATTTGTTTTACGACCCGACGCCTCGGCGTGTCTGTCGAATGTGAGTAATCTCGAGACGCTTCGGCAAAAAAATTGCCGAAAAAGAACGTGAGATCGCAGATTAGATAGACTGTGTCGCAAGACGAGCAGAGATGCTTCGCACATCGCACATAGCTCAAAATGGAAAAATACGAATAAGTGTGGTTGAACTTACAATACGTAATCAGTACATACAGAGGAATATTTCTAGTTTGTATGATGCGCTCATATACTTGCAGAATGATAGTTAGGCGTGATTTTTAAAATTCCTTCAAAATATTTGAGAAAGCTTGTGGACAACAGCACGATTCAATTAGCACCGCATGGAAACCATTACGATGGCGGAAATCGAAAAAATGCGTATACGTTGACGCCGCAACGTTTCAAAATCTTGAGTTATGTTTTATTATTAATTTTGAATAAAACTAACTGAAATACCTCCTTGAATTTTCCTTGAATATTAGTGAATGAATGAACATGATAATATACATAAAATTCCGAGGAAAAATAATGGCTGGTTTTCTTCACAAAACATTAAATATGGGTAGCAATGTCCACAAATATTGAATTGCACAAATAATAGAAGTCGCAATCAGAGATATTCACATTAAGAGTAAAACTATCGATTGACTAAACTATACACACTTCCTTTTTCCTTTTTTAGAAATTGAAAAATTCGAACGAAATTGGGAATGATTTAGCTATTAACTTTAGTTGTTAGAATTAATAATGTATATGCCTGTATCAGGTATTCAAAAAGTTTCGTTTCCATAACAGAAAACTTAAATAGAGCCGGTACCGTCGGGGTGCTCACACGGACGCAGTTTGAAGAGACCACGGTGAATATTTCGAGAGGAACATGCGTGCAGAGAGAGAAAAGGGGGTGATACAACTATTTGAACTCCTACGTAGCCGACATTGCATAAGCGCCTGGTTGAAGGCGGACTGAATTTTACCCGACGCACGCGTATATTGTGCAAGCACAGAATTGAAGAGGTTACGATTGGTACATTTTGAAGATTATTGTACCGTCTGAAGAAGTAAAAAAAAGGTGATCTGTTCGCAATTTTTTAGCGTGCTGAACAGTGGGAGTAACTTCCTTAGTTTCTTTCGTTAAGTCAAGTACAAGTATGGTTCCTTGATCAACTATTTTTTAAGTTAAACTCGTCATTTTTGCGTTGAATTATTTACTACCTACTGACTCATCCTTCTGATATTTGCTTTCTCTGGAGAGATACCCTCTCCAGAACCGATAATTTCACGGATTCGTTCAAATTAAGTTGTTTTTCAACAATGGACATTTTCCCACTTCCTTGTGTTTGTGAAACACAACTCTTGGGGTTTCTCAAACCTACAATGAGCACAATGTTGTTGAGTCCACGATGACTTGTGCGCGTTCCTTTTTTGTGCAAAACAAACAAACCTCGTTTTGTGTGCCAAGTTGTGCGGCGACGTATATGCAACAGGTACAATGAAGGTTTTTCTTTAAACGATTGAGCCTTGAGTTCCTATTCCAATGGAAAATCTCCGCGAGAAACACAGCGGTGACACTGACATAGAGCCCGGAACCCACTCGCGCTTTTTCAGGTCTACGTTGTAAAGTTGAGACGTTTGATGAGTGGGTGAAACCGAGAGGGAAATAAATCTATGAGTTGCTCTTCAGAATGATCCGAGTGAACCTGGCCAAACTGAGAAGAACATGTAATTAAGCTAAAACGACTCGAAAATTGAGATAATCGATATTTTTGCCGGTTAAATCTCAGGCCTCCCAAAATTTCTTATTCATATGGGGAGCACATTTTGCCCCTTTCTCTCTCTTTTTTTACAATCTCCATTTGAGGAAGAAATCTCACTTGACTCAACTCAATAATCGATGGTGACACAGACGAGATGAGGTGAATCTCGTTTGACACTTTCAAAGTTATGCCAACATTCAATTTTCTTTTTTTTTACAATGATGAAGAGACTTGAGTGCTTTTTGATTTCTATAAATAGTTTTTTTTTTTTCTTTTCATATTTAATGACCATCCCATTCTCGCAGCAAACTTTTACTCAAAGATGTTAAAAGAGCCTACTCTTCCTCTATCTAAATGCGTTACAACATGTTACTACACGACAACCCTCCACCGGTTTTGGAGAACTGAGGGGTACCCCCTCTGATCGCTTCGCCGTCCAACCCCCCGAGGCGCTACTCATCCCATGCGTTATGCGTTAGGCGAGTGAACTAGAAGCAGGATCGTCGCGCCTCAATTTCAACAGGCTTTAAAATCGTCTGGCTGCTGCATAACAGGTGGAATTTCTCGCCGGCAGACTGACACTGACCGAGAGACGGAGTGATCACGGCCAGAGTGTTCGGCGGTTCCGGCAGCGGGAGCAGTTTTGTTGGTCGTGAACTCGGAAGAGATCGACCTGACGCGGTGCTGCCGTTCCGAGACGTCACTCCGTTGCCCTCGCGGTGCTGGACGGAATAAAAGTGATGCGCGGCGACCGGGCAACACTGGAGGATCGACTCGGTTGGAGGTTATGGTCGCGGCCACCGCCGCCGTTCGAATGTCGAGGTCTCGCCGCTCGCGTCCCGACGCCGCGGTTCCGCACGCCCGCGACGGCGTCGCGACGCGATTCGCGATTGCGATTCCCGCGCCCCCGCGCCGCGCCGCGACGCTCGTCTACGACGTCTCGCTCATCCTCCGCAATGGACGTGGATATTAACATTTACAGCGCTGCAGTAAGGGTGGATTCTCGGCTCCAGCGCAATTTGTGCTCACTGCGATCGAGCTATTTCACACTTTCCCCGTATTCAGAAGAAATTGAGGCATTTTTCGGTAAAAAGCACTGGAAAAGAAAACACATTGGATCTAGAGTCCAGACTCTTGAAAAAATTGACAAGAAAAAATACTCTTGATTCAATCGGATTTTGCTTGGATCAAAACGAAATCCGCTTAAATTAAGAGGCTTGGTTCTTGATTTAAGCTAGATTCTGATTGAATCAAGAGTACTTCTTCTTGTCGATGTTTTTAAGAATCTGGACTCTAGATCCAATGTGTGTTTTTTTTCCAGTGCCGTAAAAAGGCCTATGAGGCATCCAATGCTGCTAAGATTGTGCAACGTAGTTCTCTCGTTGTAAGTAACTTATCCGACAGTTCTGCTGTGGATTTTTCCCTGAATCTGCTCCGAGTTTTTCCTTAGTACAGTATGGAAGTAAGTCGACTGTGAATGAATTTTCTGCTGCGAATGCTATAAGAATTTCCACAATCTCAGCAGCATTACAAGCCTCATACGCCCTTCCGCCAAAATCGAAAGAGTCCTCGATTGAAAATCAATCTTCGGATTCAATCGTTACAGAATTTCTTCGCCAAAAATCACGCTGGAAAAAAAGGATGTTGGATCCAGAGACTAGACTCTTAAAAAATTTGACAAGAGAAAACAGATTCAATCGGACTGTTTGTATCTAAAGGAAATCCGCTTTCATTAAGAGTCTCGGCTCTCGATTCAAGCAAGATTCTAAGTCGAGGGTATTTTTTTCGTCGAATTTTTTAAGAGTCTAGACTATGATCCGACAGGCTTTTTTCCAGTGCGTCGTTCGGAGTTGACGAATAGAATCAAAAGCACTGCCTCCATTTCGCGGTTTCCCAAACGACTGACGAAACGCAACTCCATTCCACGGTTGCAAAGGCTGATTAATGAAAGGTTGTAAAGGGTTGATTTTCCTTCTCTTTTGGCGAAGCCTCCGCAAACTTATATTCCATGAGATCTCAAAATGTATTTCGAACTTGATAATAATCAATTTCTGCCGGGAAGATCCTTCCAAACATCAAGCGATCATTCCCCGATTAAGAACCACAATCATTTCAGCAACAACAGCCTGACACCATTTGGAACCTGAGGGCAAGAGATCCATTACTCTACCCAGATATTATGGTTGCGTGTATAATTTTGCGTGCGCCATCTTAAAGGGCTTAATAAAAGAAGGGTGAAAAAAAACCTTGCCAAGACCTGAATGAACCGCGGCGTTTTGCGCTAATAATCCGACGAAACAAATCCCTCACCAGAACCGATCGCGCTCAGCGCCGCGACTCCATCAATCACTTTCATCCTCTCCAAATCCGGCGGGCCAATTAAGCTCACTTTCGCGGCTGCGGGCCGAACACTACCGTGCGGTGCGTAGAAACAACGCGGCACGCATAATCAAACGTTGCCAAATTTCCGTGTAAAACATTAATTTCCGAGAGAAGTTAGGAAAATTGTTTCTTAAATTTTCGGGTACCTTTTTTTTGTTTCATAAGGGAATAAAATTCTCGGACGGAGTGTCTAGAACTTCAAGATAAAATCGCTGATAATTCCATGATTCTCATGACTAGAAGGTTAAAAGTTCCTGAGTATCTGCAATTATCAGAAAAAGAATTCCACAATAAACCTATGATTTTCAAAGACTAGGGGTACGATATTCCCAAATTATCATGCGCTGCACGAAGAAACAAAAAAAAAGCGTAAATTTCGTAGTTTTCGGCACGAATAGAAATTTGCGAATCATTCTAATCGGAAGCTTTATTTTTTAGGGGATACTTACTTCGAGTTTCGAATACTTGAAAGCAATCAACAATTGACAGACAATCTTGTTTCCGATTTTCTGCAGAGTACCGGATTTTTTGAGCAGGAAAAAGAGGCGTGATAATACCAAAAAAAATCCATGAGCAACACATTTTTGCGAAAATTCCATGATTTTTTTCCAGGTTTTTCCTAATTAAAGAGAGCTCAGTGGTAATATATCAGGTGTATATCACATTCCGTCTCGAAAATTCAACAAATAAAATTCACATTATCAAGACAGAGAGTCCGTCATAATTCGAGGGAAAATTGGACGTATTTCTGCCAAACGGAACTATGTGCATTATGACGTAAGCCCTGTTATGCATACATTCTTATCGGTCTCAAGGCTCATGTCTCAATGCACATGCATAGTTCCGTTTGGCAGATATACGTCCAATTGGCAACGTTCACATCCTCTTACGGTGTTTTCGCTGAGGACAAGCGAACAGATGTCGTACGGCGCGCGGCGGAGTCTGATCTATTCCTGTCTATCTGGGTCTGGGTCCGTCTGGAGTCTGCAATGTGCAGAAAGGTGGGCTTGCGAAGGGGTAGCCCGGGGTCGGGGCCCGGGGGTGGCGGATAGGTGGAGCGACATCTGCCCTCGGAATATCGGCCACAGGTGCCGACGCCCTCGGGCCGTGAACCCGTGAACCGTGCCCGCCGGTTGCGTCAAGCTAGGTAAGCACCAAGGTTAATGTAAATACCGGGGATCTTCCCACATCCCGCACCCCGCTTTTCATCGTACGTCGAGCGAGCAACTGCTCCCGTGCATCGCACAGTGCATCTTTAGTGCGCTCCTTGTGTCAGTACATTCTCGGTGATTACGTTTCGTAACCGTCACTTTCCCGCATGAAGATGAATGAGAATTTCCAACGCTAAACCCTTCACTTGAGGGTGAATCCATAAACATTGAGGTATCGAAAAAAAAGAGGTCATTCATAAAATTCGTAAAGCTAGATTTCGGATTTTTCAACCTTCCTTCACCCCTTCGCACTCTACCATTACCATTACTTTCACATGTGAAAACAAAACACTGGAAAAAAAACACATTGGATCTATGTTCAGACTCTTGAAAACATTGACAAGAAAAAATACTCTTGATTCAATCGGATTTTTGCTTGAATCAAAAGGAAATCCGCTCACATTAAGAGGCTTGGTTCTTGATTTAGGCTTAAATCTGATTGAATCAAGAGTATTTTTTCTTGTCGATGTTTTTAAGAGTCTGGGCTCTAGATCCAATGTGTTCTTTTTTCCAGTGAGTGAGAATATCCAACGCTAAACCCTACACTTGAGGGTGAATCCATAAATATCGAGGTATCGAAAAAAAGGGGTCATTCATAAAATACGTAAAGCTAGAGTTCGGATTATACGAGAGAGAACTTTTGGGAATTCACGGCATGGAAACGAATCACGTCCAATTTTTGACGTGATGCAACACAAAATGAAATTTTAAGACTTTATTTCTATAGGCCATCCCCATTATGACAAAAATATCTACATCCCCTTGCATTATGGACCTCTTTCCAAAATTCACGAGATGCTAAAATCTCCCTTTCCCCCTTCGTACTGCCTCTCTTTCCAAGCGGGAGTATCCAGATCCTGGATATTGCCGTGCCACTGTGCAATGGGGGCAAGGTCCCAGCAATGTTGCCAGGTAGTCCGATAAAATGTGGATATTTCACACATGGTCAATTAAAGAAAAGCACGGAAATTTGAGAACTACCTGGCAAGAGTGGGTCCCGGGTCCCTGGCCGCGGAGCTGGAGCGGCCTCCCAGGCCGGCCGAGGCCAACATCCTTCGCGTCGAATGTTGACCTTGCATCCCAACGCCTCTTTGCTTCATCCCTCACTCCGAGTCCCGAGTCCCTCACCTTCCCGTCGTCAGCGTCAGCCTCGCTTGAATTAGACCCCTTCCATTTCCTCACCCCCTCCTCCCCGTCCTCACTCGACCTCCACTTTCACTTTCTCTCTCCGACCTCGAAACTTTTCTTCCATCGTTTACTCGAAACCCTTTTCGTCCCCGTGGCTAAATCTGAGCAGGGTGGGTGAGAATATTGAAGGGAGTTTTACACATACTGCTATGTTGCCGTGCTAAGGAAGAACGCCGTATAAACATTCGAGGGTTGCCAAAATTTCCCTTGATAAAACATGTATTTTTGAAAACATTCATGAATATTTTTCCTTGAAAAGTTCAGATGTTTTAGATTAAATTGCGCACAAAATTGTTTAAACATTTTGGAAAATAATATTCGCAATTTTCCCAGTAAATTTGGTTTTTATCTGGGGAAACTTGGCGACACCTGAAGGCTCATACGGCGTTCTTCCTTAGCACGGTAGTATGCTACGAAGAACCACCGTATGAACAGTCGAAGGTTCTTCCGATAAAATACAAATTTTTAAGGAAACTTATGAAAACGTTCCCTTGAAACCATCAGAAATAGAATTTTGTAAAACATTATACTTACGAAAATGTTCACTACTAGTACAAAAATGGTATTGTATCAAGAAAAAATTGACGTCTGAATGTGCATACGGCAATTCTTCTTACCACAGCGGCACACTCCTTCCAGATAACTAATCACATTGCGAGCAGACAAAAGGTGCGATTCAACAATGTCTTCTTCAACACTGAGAAAAAACTATGGCTTATAAACCTATTAGAGGTAAATATGGAACACCACTAATAGTAGTACCTCTACATATAATAATAGCACATATACCTTAGTTATGGTACGGGGTACCTTAATTAGGTACAGAGACCTTAGTATGGTTCACAGACCGAGAATCATTAGTTTATTTACGACTATTATAGGTGTTCCATATTTACCTCTAATAGGTTTATAAACCATAGTTTTTTCTCAGTGGTCAATGTCATGGTAAATGTCAAACATTTCTATCCACTAGTGAATTTGCAATACTCCTCCCAGAAAGATGATTAGAAGCGCATTTTAATCTTCTTCTTCCATTTATTTACTTGGACAAATATTTCATTAGTGATAAAAATAACTTGATGTTCATTTCAATGAATATTTTATGGTATAAATATATCTCTATCACGAATATTAGGCGGCAAAAATTGGTGTCAGTATTATTTTTTCTCCTTTCAAGGATGAAATTTGCACGATGGTGTCGCCTACTCAAATATGAAACGATTAATACATTTCGTGATTTTATTTGATCCTACCGAGGCACCGACATTCATAATTTTTTTACGAGCTGTACGTTACGTCACGCAACGGACGGCTCGTGCGTTTTTTTGCGCTGATAGGTCCGTTAACTAACGTTTCAGCTCGAATGGCTCCACCCATTCTGCTCACAAGGTTTTCATTAGTTAAATCTATATATAGGGCATATAGTCATATTAATACAGGGAATTAAAGGGCGAATTCGCCTCGAGAGAGCTCCAATCATGATAATTTTTCTCTGGTGATGATTGAAAAATGACTTATTTGGAACGAACGAGGTGTCTGTGCCTCAAAAAATTGTATTGCTTATCGAGAGGCTATGAAAAATACCTGATCAACCAATAAATCGTTAATATTTAAAATGTCGGTGATTTGTTTGCGATAAGACAACCCAGCTCCACGACGAGGCCATGCGAACTGCTGACTAGAGCAGGAAGAAAACACAGACTGGGTAAACGCTGAAGTTGAAATTACGTAATTTTTACGTCATGCGTGATACTGCTATTCTTCACATGCTCATAATGAAGTTTTCTGGTAAATCACCTTTCAGTTGTTTCTCCTGTTAATTTGTGTAACCACTTTTTGAGATGGAGGAAAACGCCGCTCAACTAACTGCATCAACTCACAACTTTAAAAAAGGAATGTGTCACTCTGGAGAGGTCTGTCCTAGGTGACCAGGTTTTAAGCATTATGTGCTACTATTTCCAATTTGAGAGTCATTAGAAAATTATCCGTAAATTGGCTTTGATTTTTAAAAATATGTCGTTAAAGTTTTGAGTACTTAGATTTAAAGTATAGAAACCGTTGAAATCAGTTGATAGAGTATTCAACTTGCGAGTTTCAAACCCTATGAAAGCCAGCATGCCTGAAGGAATCAGGTATGCATTCTCGAATGCCAATCTATTATAGATGATCAATTTACGGATTTGACATCGAAGGGGAAAGGATTAAGACGCAAGGTCATCCTTCATCGCTCCGAATTTCCGAACGCAAGTTAGGAGTGTATTTTTTAGGTAAAATAAAAGCAAGAGTCGAAAAAAAAGGATCGAAACTCGCTGAAAAGGAAAGTAATGGAGATCACGCACCCATAGAGAGGGAAAGTAGAACGAAAAGATCATATGTTTCCTGGTATTGATCTAATTTGACACCGGATGGGTCCACAAAAAAAGGGAGAGGAGTGTGTTCGGGAGAAAAAAATCGAAACAAACACGGTTAATGTGCTGCGGGAGGAACAATACGGTTTTAAATGTGAGGGAGCCCCCTATTGAATTATCTCCTTGACGGAAGAAAGGCAACAAAACACACGTTACTGGCCCGTGAAAAAAAAACACAAAGAAGCGACGCGCGACCCAAGGAGGTGAGGTTTAGCAACCCTTCTTGGGTTACAACCTCATTTCACTTTTGGCCGTAAGAAAGGGATTCACTTTCGATTTCGAACTGCGGAGCCGATGAGACGCATTCGAAAAGGTCGGTGCAAGAGAGGAAACGATTGTTTG
This sequence comes from Bemisia tabaci, assembly GCF_001854935.1. NCBI lineage: Eukaryota > Metazoa > Arthropoda > Insecta > Hemiptera > Aleyrodidae > Bemisia > Bemisia tabaci. The sequence goes on along the minus strand of NW_017549038.1, from coordinate 958,853 downwards.
AGCGGATTATGAACTCTGTCGAAACAAAGAGGCATAATCTTCACGGCACCGGTTCTGACGTCACTCCCGCGTTCAGATGGAGGGGAGGGGGGAGTCGAAATTAAATAAAACAAAAGTCAAGCTGAACCCTTGAATTCTGATTAGAATAAATGAATAAAGAGCATTGGTCGACGTCGCTCCTGTAACACAGGTATATGTTAGCGTGTCATCCAGCGCTGCGGAAAGTGCGGTGACAGTTACCACATCTCTGTCAACAAACACTTCCTAAGAAACAACCAACAATGACAACGACGAACAAATAAGTCGTATCGCATTCATTAACTTGAGATTCTTCTTGAGATGAAATAAATCTACCGACGAAACTATCAGTCACGTTTGCAGCGAGAAGGCGATGGGGTTTATTAACAACGAGATCAATGTAACTTCAAAGTTCGATGTAGGCAAAAACAATTCCGTTAGGTGCGAATAGTTACTGAAGATTGCTAATCACTTTGCAAAGAATTTCATTGAAATTAGGGGTTATACTGTCATGCTAAGGAAAAACGCCTTATAAGTTTTTTGGACGTTGCCCAGAGTCTTCCGATAAAACATTTTTTGGAAAACTCGTTCATTCGATTCTGTATAAGTTTGGAGGAATAGTGTTCGAAAATCGATCAAAATTAAAATAGATTTCAATGACAACAGCTATCCATTACCCCTCTAAAGATTATTCTTTAACGACGGAAATTTGGTGACATTAGAAGGTTTATATGGAGTTTTTTCCAAGCAAGGAAGCATAGATAGTTACCTGGTGGAAATGCGGTGTCTTCACACCTTCCGTTTTATTTTCTTGGACACACCAAAACACAAAGTGCCCAAAAATGGAATTAAGCAACAAGTAAAGTTGAGCGGGAGGTTATGGTTCGGATACTTGCAAATCCATGCAGCAAATTCAGAGCAATCTTTGAGTAACCGACGAAAAGTCAATCTACAAAAACTTTCAAAGTAAACAACACCTTGAGGGAGCATCTTATAAGGTTGTTAGACTCTAGAGGGGCACCCCTCTTTGAGTGACGAGGGGGGCCGGTAAGTGTATCAGTGAATAGACAGAATAGCCATCCCAAGCGCCTATTCCACGAAGTGCCAGGGTCACCAAGTTTCTTAAAGAATCATACATTTCGCGTGAAGGAAGCTAGGTTAAATCGTCCCTCTCCTGACGTTAGTGCGTACCTCGATTTCTGCATGAGCCCCATAAGACATGAATTCATACCTAAAGCAGGGTTCACGTGGAAATTGAGATATGCCTATAAGTCAAAGGGGCGACGAAATCTGGCGACCCGGCGCGAAGCACAGCGTGCAGGAGGCTGCAAAGTTGAAGGCCACCGCGGCCTGGAACCGGGGGAGAGGGCGACGGGATGAACTGGACGCGGAGGACGGAGCGGCGGAGAGAATCATGAGAACCGCGGAGGAAGATTGAAAGCGGTAAAAGCGGGGGGACGTTGAACCCCGGGTCCCATGCCCCGTGCCCGGAGCCCTGGGTTCGCTCGGTGGTGGCGCGAGTTCCGACTGGGAGTCGCCGATAACAATGGGACGTATTTATGCTAAAAGGACCTACGTGCATAGGGTTTACGTGCAAGATAGTTTCTTTTAGCATTAACACGTCCAATAGATCCGCGGGTCCGGACCAGCCCGGTCGTCCTCCCGGTTGGTTCAATGACGTCTACGGGTTCCGGGATCCAGACCGGGGAACAACCTTCGATGGACAACGGCCGAACTCAAACAAAATCAAATCGAGTCTTCCTGGATTTGGATACATCTTTGGTAAAGCTCACGGATGGCAAAGGAAGACTGCCCTCTTCTCGGAAAAGTTCGAAAACAGCGAAAGAGGAATGCCATCTCCTGGAGGTTACTCATACTTCCCGGACACTCCACGCCCCAGCGGTGGGAGGGGGGGGGGCGAGAGATGAAAAATTAGATATGCGCCAAAGTCATGACAATCGGCCCCATAAATCTCTGCAGCGGCCTATGATGCAAAAATAACTAAAATTTATATTTGTCAAGGAGAATCCACAATAGTATTACGTATTATTGAGAACCCATCATCATCAGGATAAGTTGCCTGAGAAGGTTCTGGATTGGGTCCCCCCTGGCAGAAAGCGTAGAGGACGCCCTACCAAATCGTGGATTGAGGGAATAAGGCAGGAAATGAGGAGATGCGATCTGCCGGAGGAGCTCTGGCAGGATCGCTTGGCGGTTGGATGTCGCAGAGCACACAGAGGCGCTTTAAAAGCGACTTCTTAGTTAGTTCGTTATTATTGAGAACCCTCGATCAATTTCCAAAAATAGAGAGAAAAGGGAGCTCATATAGTGATCATTGTCCGTCGGTAGCTAAAAAAATAATGGAAATCAGCCCAGGGGATCTCTAGATTAAATTACTACAAAACATGAAAATTTGTGGAGTCGGGATTTGAGGGAGCACAGAGGGCTGGAGACCCAGGACCAAAGTCATTTAGTTTCAGATTAGATAAACAGCATCCCTGCGAGTTACCACTGATGCGCTTCAATCCCGCAACGCCCTCCGACAGGGTCCACTGCGTTACAGCAGACTCTAGTGAGAGTTGAAAAAAAAAGAGGAAGCACTCGCCCCGGGGAGCGGACGAAGCGGGGGGAGCGAAAGGAAGACGAAACGCAGAGAGCGAACGAGAGCGAAGATAGGTAGGTTGACACGGGCCCGTGCAGTTCCGATGTTACGGTTGCAGCTCGGCTCGCAAGCTGCCAACGGGGAGGGGTCCGGGAGGGGGGGCTAGCGGTGGGAGCATTCGCCCGGAGCCCGCGGTTCACTGAACGGAGTTTTGATTGAGTCGAGGGTCGAGCACTCGGCTCGGCTCCGGCCGCACAATGAAGATGCAATAATGCCATAAAATGCACTGCAACGCCACGGCGACGGCCAAGACGCCGCCGACGGGCCACGGGGGACGGGGGCCGCGGGGGCCGGTGCAACGGCGCTGCGCGCGGTGCGGGATGCGGGGCCGCGCCGCGCCGCGTTGCAATGCCGAATTGACTCGGTTCCCGCCCGTGGACGAACGCCGGACGTCGTTGACGCCGACGACGAGACGTGACGCTGCGGCGACGAGCGAGCGGTTTCTGGCCCTCCGCGTGTGCACATCCTCATTTCTCATGCTCGGCTACCGCCAGGACCGCGAGAAGAGACCCCTCGAGCTTGGTAACACATTTCAGGGGTTAAAACACACCAAAGCAGTGTCAACCTAACCTCAAATAACGAGGCAACCGCGATTGCTTGAGAGAAGTAACAAATTTGAGGGGTTAAAACACACCGAAACAGTGTCGACCTAACCTCAAAAAATGCGGTCTACGACACTGCTCGAGCAGGGCAGCACATTTCCGGGCTGAAAACACACCAAAACAGTGCCGACCTAACCTGAAATGTGAGACCTATGAGACTACTTCAAGGAGACCACACGTATCAGGGCCAAAAAACACCGAAAACGTTCCGACCTGGCCTCAAAAATCGAAGCCTCTTATTCAATCGAAGAGTAATATTCAATGAACCAAATAAAAAAGGATAAAAAGGGTAAGAAAGTTGACATGCCGAAAGCCCTGGATATCATCGGTGGATGTTAATGACAACATCTCGTTGGTGCATGGAGTTTCAAGTATTGCATTACACACTAACACATTTTAAAAATAACGTATGTGTCATCAGATTTCCATTACCGGTAGGTACTTTGATGGATAAGCCAGAAAGTGACTTTCATCTCATCCAAAAGGATTTTTACCCGTGAGTGTCGTACATGAATGAACTAATGGAACTTACTTAATAGGGAAGACAGTTATAAAGGACAGTGATGACATATTCATGAAATTGCGAACTCACCTGAAACAAAAACAAAATCAAAATCATTAAAATTTATAGGAATTTTTGAGAATAAAAGGCAATACCTATCCCCCATAATTCATTGGTCCTCCCAAAGGAGTGGAGGTTTAATACCCTCACACAGTCCCACTACCCGAGAATTTGCTTTAAAAAAGTTCATTATCGCGAATTTTAGGAATATGTCAACCCCCCCCCCCTCCCCCTCCCATGAACAATATAGTTTACCAAAAAATGTACTGCAACGTTTGTCCCTCTCGAAAATTGGACCACTTGAATGAAAAAAAAGGGAACCAATTTTGAAATCATTTCACCGAGCAACAGCGCTCTCGTGTCAACTTGATAATCAAAGCTGTGACCTTTCTCCGGAGCCGAGGAAGGACTATAATAGACCACGTGCTAACCCACTAAATGTAATTCCATATCTGGATCAGTCGATGTCATAACCCAACGAGACAATTTCATCATGCGCCCCGGAGTCCATAAGAACGCTAGTCATCTAAGGTTCACGAGATTAATGGGCATGTTTGATTTCGACGACGACCGATTCATCTATATTCGAAAGCTCGGAGCGTCGCTGTGCTGTATGCGGCCTTATCTCTTAGCACAGGAAATAAACAAATAGCTGATAAAAAAAAATTTAGTACTCATTAGCCACGGCAAATACCAGATGGTAATGAACTTTTCAAGTGCTTAACCTTGAACGATAGGAGTTTCGATTCGAGGCCATGCTTCACTTCTCACGCGCTGCTCGCGGCGGTGTGAGCCGCGTTGATAAAGGAGACGAAAGGCTAAATCGCCTGTCATAAATTTTGATTTGAAAAAAATCATCGCTTAATTTTGAGTGGAAAAACACGGGTTTTGAAGCGACGGGGCGGGGGCGCACTAATGGTTATTGAGTTGATATGGTTATTTCCAGTTCATTTTTGTAGAGTCTCAGACGCAATTTCGAGGTTACTTTCTTCTCGGTACTGCAAAAAGTACGGAAGGTTCAATCGTGAGCAAGTTGTAAATATTCCTGATTGGCGCTGAGTGCGGGGGCTCGTCGCCTGAAACCTTGGTCCTATCAACCAGGCCTAGAAATTACATTTTTAATTCATCGGTCTAAAAAAATGTTTGGAATGTTCTGAACAGAAAAAAAATCTGTTAGGATAAGGTCTATTCATGAAGTCATATCAGTACTGATAAGATGGCTACGTCATTCGACACAACAGGGCCGGATTTAGGGGGTGGCCACATGGGTCGTGGCCCATGGCGGCAAATTTAGGGGGGGGGGGCCGCAAAGTTTGACATTTTTTTAAATGTAGGTATAAAAAAAAATCGGATTTAGAAAAAAAATTACATACGAGAAAAGGCGACAAAATCTCTCATTTTCTGAGAGTATAGTAATTTCTAATTTTGTCGTATTTCGGTGATACAAGAGGCAGCACCTTTAATTAGTCGATTTAAGACAGAAACTAAACACGCAATTTGGCCTGGAACGGCGCGGCGCAGAGATCAATGATGTCGAGGACTTTGAGATGAAAAGAAGAAGCTCACGGCGCGGCGGTCGGGATGTAACACATATTAGCGCCTACAAGACTGCATGAATACTTCACGCATTGCGTCAGACACAGTGCGGTCACCAGCGGTCGGCGTGAAATGCATCGCACCTACAAGACTGCATGAATACTTCCCGCATTGCGTTAAACACAGTGCGGATATAGCAGCGGTCGGTGTGAAAGGCATAGCGCCTACAGGACTGTAGGAATACTTCGCGCATTGCGACAAATAAAGTGCGGTTGGCGCGGCGGCGGAGGTCAAAATTATTAAACCACATTTATGTTTGTTCTTTCATAATTTTTTGGAAGGCCTTGTTCACACAGAGATAGGTTTACCTTTACGGAAATTAACTTTCGCGCAAAGTTTCGTGAACTTTTGCTAGCAGTGTTGACAGGGCTTTCGTAAAAAATTGTCCAACAAGAGTAAACGCGTCTTATGCCTCCTCCCCCTCCGGCACGTTCATTTGATGGTTTTTATTGATGTTTCAAAACGAATGAGAAGGGGGCGCCAAAATACCGGCGGCCTATGCGCGGCAAGCAGGTAAATCCGGCCCTGCGACAAATCGCCATTAAATTGCGCCGCCTTTAAAAAGCGAAACAGTCCATTTGATCTGCTTGAAACCATGGAGCATTGAATATTAACAAATGACGTAGTCTTGGGAGACTCTTTACAGAATGTTACATTTCCGTGCCAAAGATAGTAGCGACAAATTTCAGGCCTAAGCTCGCTTTTAAAAAGCGAAACAGTCCATTTGATCTGCTTGAAACCATGGAGCATCGAATATTAACAAATGACGTAGTCTTTTGGACTGTTTAAAGAATGTTTCATGTTGGTGCCAAAGTAGGTACCCACAAATTCGGGCCTAAGCTCGCTACCAGAAGATGACGCAACACACCGATTATTAGTATTGGGCCACGTCATCGGGGTAGACCATCACTTCACTCGAGAGGAAAAGCCAGTCGATTACCAGTGGCCAAGTTTTTGGATAAATCGCCAGGCGAGGGGGGCCTTGCGGCGCGAGATTCGGCGCGGAGAAGGCAGGCGGAGGCGCGACGGGCAGGTATTACCGGGGCCCCGGACTGGTACTTTCGGTTTCTCTCGGTCGGCCGCGGCGAGGCGGTTGCCAAACACTCGATGAACTCTTGCTCGGTCGCGGTAACCGCCGCCGCGCCGCTCGTTGCCTGACTTGCCTGTTGGCTGATTGTCAGTGCATGCCGTTGACCTGCAGCCGGTCGTTTCCCTTTACGCTCCTCCGGCCGGCTTGCCATGTCCCGCTCCAATCTCCAGTTTTCCCTCGCCGTTGGTCTACCTTCGTGAGCCAATGCGAGTGCTTTACGTTTCACACGGAGAAAAATATTTCATGCATGGGACCCAAAGTTCAGATCGTGAGGGTCTCTGAAGTTTTCGGATCATGTAGTTCTAAAAACTTGAAGTCCGGCTGCGAAAGATCACTCTTGGGGTCGCTACTCTGACATAAGATCGTATGTCGATTTTCACATGAGCCTCAGAAAGCATAGCTTTATATGTGAGACAGGGCTCAAGTCGAAATTGAGGTGCGCCCATTAGTCAGAGGAGCTACGATTTGAGGAACTTTGAAACTTCGGCTGAAACTACAATGGAGTCAACCAAAGTACAGATGTACTTCAGATGTGTGACCTGAACTTTGGCAGCTGGACCTAGCTCGAAATGACCTAAACTGCGAGTTCCACAGACGAAGTTTCCTTCTCCGTACGGACATTTTCCAAAGACAAATAGGGACTCTTCACTGGTATACCGAAAATTGTGAAGATTCTCAGGGACATTTAGAGATTCTGACTTTTTTCACAGTGATAAGGCAGAAAAAAGTCTCACGCCATTTTCACTGGTTGTTGAGCTTCAGATTGAGCGATTACCGCAAAAAAAGACAAAACTTCCTCTACCCGCGAGGGGAGCGAGAAAGTAAAAATGTAGTTAAATATAAACGACGCCCCAAACTATGCCCAACCAAAAAGACGGGTTTCGGGCCAATGTTGCGACCGTGTTTTCGGGTTCGCTCCTCGACGATCGGCCACGAGCATTGGCGCATCGTGACGCGAACGCCGCGTGCCCCCCCCCCCCCCNTTGGACTGGACCCCCACCGGACAGTGTTGCATGCGGCAGCCAGGGCAGCGATAGTGAGTACACGTGTAGCGTTCGCCCTCGCCGGCCGTGGCCGAATCACTTGGAGATCCTGTGGACGACCAACGACCGGCCAGCCGAACGTGACCTCCAAAGCCAAAACCGGAGTCCGTGGAACCGTCAGCGTCCGTGGAGGAAATGGATTCGTAAGCGCATCGCTGGGAAACGGCCTTGACACTCGGATGAACAAATAATGGAAGCCCAAACTTGTGTTTTCAAGCCTCGTTTTCGGCTCGAGACTTCTGCGTCTTCTTGGACACTTCTTCAAGTGGAGTTTCTGACGAAATGGGTAGCGTTGGATAGAGCGTTGGACGAACCGGTCTTATCTACTTGGAGCCTTTTTGAGAGCAGTCTATCATCAGAGTGCACTGGAAAAAAAGTCTCTTGGATCCAGAGTCCAGACTCTTGAAAATTTGACGAGAAATAATACTCTTGATTCGATCAGATGTTAGCTTGAATCGAGAGCTACACTGGAAGAGAAACACATTGGATCTAGAGTCCAGACTCTTAAAAAGATCGACAAGAAAAAATACTCTTGATTCAATCGGATTTTTGCTCAAGTCAAAAACCAAGCCTCTCAATTTGAGCGGGTTTCCTTTTGATTTAAGCGAATATCTGATTGAATCAAGAGTCCTTTTTCTTGTCAATGTTTTCAAGAGTCTGGACTCTAGATCCAATGTGTGTTTTTTTTTTTTTTTTTTTTTTTTTTTTTTTTTTTTTTTTTTTTTTCCAGTGTAGGCTTCTTAATTTAAGCAAAAATCCAATTGAATCGGGAGTATTTGTTCTTGCCAAATTTTTTAAGAGGCTGTACTCTGGATCCAAGAAACTTCAAACGATAATCCCGCTCGAGTCAATCCCTTCCGATTTCATTCTACGTCCAATACTAATGCACGTATGTCTTATTTTCAAAGTCTCAATCCCAGTGTAAATATATTGTGTGCTTAGTGCTCTCCTAATGATCATCAATATTACGTGTACATGGGAAAAATGTTGAGAAAGAAGGGAGACCTCGATCCTCTGTTGTTCCCTCGGGGCATTCTTATTATACATTTTTAATTTACACGCCGATGAGAGGGTCAAAGGTCACTGGTCAGTGTCACGCACACACGAAGAAAAGCCTTCGATTTGGGGTGGGAAGTTAATTGAAAGGGAGTTGGAACGGATGACCTGACCTCGTACTACACTCCTAAGTAAACGAAACTTTTAGGCTCAACATCCGCTCAGACGCTACTTGAAACTCTCGCTTCTTAAAATTTCCTTGAAAGCGATTGTAGCGAAAAAAATTCTCGGATGTTATATGTGAAAAGCACTTGCGGAGATGGAAAGTCGGGAAAGTTTCGATTGGCGTCTAGAAGTTTCAATTTTGGTTTCAGACTTCCACAGAATCAATTCTATAACCACGCGTTAAGCGTCTTTTCTTACTTTTTCCGGTCTTGAACCCGGAGATTTTGGAAGGGCGAGTGATGAGAAAACGAGAAAAAATGTAGAGAGAGAAAAGAGAGAAATTTCCTGTTCGGAATTCTCTAGAATAAATTGTGTATTCTTATTCGGTGGACTTCTCTTCTTCCGGTATCTTCCTTAGAATCTCTTACAATGTGTCAAAAGCATCAGTTTGTCGTGGAAAGCTCAAGTTTCTCTAGCTGAAATCATCTCAGAGGTTTAGTCTGGTCGCTTTAACTCCCTCCATAGCTCGTCGCGAAGTAGATGTAGAACACGACCCATGCCCTTCTTTAAAAATTGGCCGAAAGAGATTATTATACAAGTTTCCATATGTCGTCCGAGGTTGACTTTTTGGGGGATGAAAAAAAAAACCCCCTAAAGAGCACACTAACAGATACGACGATTGTTTAGCATCGTATATAATTAAACTGCGCTAAGAAGAAAAGAATCAAGCCATATTGGTTATTGCCAAATTTAATTGGGCAATTTGATTTTTGACATGAAAATGGTTGTGCGGTTTATGTGCAAATTTCAGTGATTTTTCTTAATACTACGAGGCAAATTCCTTAAAATTTTCAAAGGAATCCGCACAAACGTTTTAACTTGTGAAAACTTAAATTGCCCTGTTAAATTTGGCAATAGCTGATGCGACTTGGTTCCTTTTTGCTTAACGCGGTCCAATTTTTCACCGTCGATTGCCTAATACTTGAACTACCACTAAACTAGAACTTGTTGAGGTTCGCCAAAATCCCAGCGAAGTGCGGTGGCAACATCGGTCACACGAGAGGCCAATGACGGTCGATGGTGACAGCCATGTTCCCCGACGTGAGGATGACCCCCCGGAGTCCCCGCCCCCCCCCCTCCGTCAAAGACGACGACCCCACCGCGTCCTCCGGTTCGTTCGGATGCATTTCACGGCACTGCATACTCCATGCACGTTGAACGCTGCCCCGAGCCAAGCTATCCGCGTGATTCTGGCTATGCAGCGCGGTGCCGGGTCTCATCACATGAAGCCTCGTCGATGAGCAGTGTTCGAAACTCACCTTTGAGTTTTAGGAGCCATGTGGCGCATCAAGCTCGATTTTTAGGGGCCATTGAAGATTTGTTAGGGGCCAGATTGACTTTTTGCCTATATATCACGGCGCATTTTGTGAAAAGTTAGACGCAAGATGTTTTAGTCACAGATCTACTAACTGTAACTTCGCGGAAATTTTGAACATTTACCCAAAAGAAAAATTATAATTTTTTTCTTTGGGGGGGGGGCGGGGGGCAATTTTTAGGGGCCACGTTGGCGCCGATCCTTCATTTTTTAGGCGCCATGACCGATTTCATGGGCGCATTTGGCGCGTTGCCGCCTGTGAGTTTCGAACACTGTCGATGAGACAATATTCTTGAGGAAAACGGAGTGAGGAAATGGCTCGTCGGCGATAAGACTTCCCGGAAAAAGCAGAGGTTGTTGAATGGATTGGGATGGTGTAGATATGGCTTAAAATTCGGTTCTGAGGACTTCCGGTATACTATACACACGTTTAAAGATGCTTCCCGAGAATTCTGTTTTTTTTTGTGACCCTCGCTGTATTTCTGTGTTTTCCGTACTTTTAGCATTGACAGTGCATCCGAGCATAATCGTATCATATGGAAAGTTGTATGCGTTAAGGGGGAAAAACACATAAAAAACACGGTCATTCTACGGTTGCATGATTGTAATGCCACGGGAATCTACGGTTACAGAGCCGTATATTTTGCCAGGTAAGTTTACTTATGAGCGCAAAAGCATAAATACTGGGTTCGTAGTGGCGATCCGGTGCGATTGATAATATCACTGTGGCCATCATTGCAATCACCAAAATCCACGTGCATTCCAATAAGACATTATCCGACCGTGTGACTGTGTTCTCTTTATACTTGAGTTCGATAACTTACTTGCTTATTAAACAATATATACTTATTGGAGTGAGTGGAATAAATTAATAAGTATTGAAGTTATTATTTACTGATAACGGGCAATTTTTTTTTGGTTCCGGTAGAAATTTAGTTGCAGCAGTAGATTACAAACTTAAGAAACATTAGTTTACAAAAGAATGGCTACAACTAAAACTAGATCCTCGTAAAGGCACAAGTTTTTTTCTGTTTACTGGAGAGTACATTTCTGTCAACAGTCAAAAGGTTGCATAAATCGTCTTTTCGGAGCGGCTGACTTTTTAACTTGCCAGTGATGAATTCATCTACATGCTACATACCCTAGAATTCCCGAGTAAAAAAAGCAGAGAAAAGGTACCCAAAGAGGTCAATGGAATATCAGAGGCAATAAAACCATTCCACTTTCAGTTTCAAGGAAACAACAGGATAGACAATGAAGACATTCACGGTAAAAAACATAAACAAAACCGTGAAGTTGTAACTTGTCAAAATACCTGAGTTTTTCGAGATCTTAACAGGCGCGAAAGGTTACGCTATTGACACGCATCGAGTCTCCTGTAAAATATCCGGGAAAGGTAAGGGCAGCGTTTTGTTCCGACTCAAAAGAGTTGGATACCGGTAGCTTCCGTCCGACCCTTGTGACCGTATATAATTACGCGCGTTCCGACTGACCTTGCGAGGTACCCCTTGATGATCGGGGGTAGTTTAGGGACTCTTACAAAAGGAGCCCGTGTTTAAACAGCAGGAGTGGTTGCCAATTTTTTAACGTTGATTTACAGATATTCTTAGACTTGGTTTTGCAGGAAAGGCGATTTGGCCACCGCGGAGGCTGTGGAAATCGGTCGATGGCCGGGCAGCCTTTCATATTTAAATGAAACCGGTGGTGGTCGTGGAAGGGTGGTGCGGTGCGGGGGTGGAAAATGTGGCGGGGGTTGCGTCATTCTTCTAGACTCCAGGCTCGGGTCAAAGGGTGCCTCGCGCGACCTTAAGTTCGTGGAAACAGAGTGTGCGCGCGAGGCTCGAAAAGGGATGACCTTGAAACCTTTGAGAGGGGTTTTGTTTGGATAAATCCGATGGACACTTAGCACGAGAGCCCTGTATAGGGGAAAACAGTTGTATGATAGGAAAAGTAAAAAAAAAAAAAAAAATCTTCTCTTCTAGTAAAGGTCAGTGAAAAATTAGCGGGTGAGGGGCAAGATATGTGCAGTGTAACAATTTCGAGAGAAAATTAAGGTTAAGTAGCAAAAATTGCACCCGATTTTTTACGACTTAAAAACGATTTAAACTGATGTGAGATTAAATATCAACTCGCCAGACATTCCATTCTAGAGAGAAGGAAAACTTCAAAGACTAAAGCCACTCAAAATTATCAATGCGACAATTCTTTCCTGAATGGCACTAAACGTGCTCAAGCACCAGACCCTTCAATAATGATTATACCTATGTAAAAGACTTTCTTTTGGAATGATTGAAGGAAGGCGAATGGTTTGAGAATGATAAAACCTGGAAATAAAACGCCGATTCTTTAAAGCAGAAGTTTCCGATCAAGAGGCGTAAGGAATAATTTTAAACTATGCTAATTTTTCAGGAAATTTCACCTAAAAATCAATTTCATCAAATTCATTGTATTTTTCCTGTATCAACTCTTCAGAAAGTAAAAGAAAGATCGAACTCTCATCAGTTGGAAAAGATAGACAAAACAACCACCAAAGTTTAATCACTGTTTTCCCTAATCCCCCTCTCGGGAATGACTTTATTGGTCGAAATTGTTTCTGAAGTAACAGGGAAACGAAGGCAAGGCTTAACTTTTTCCGGCTATATCAAAGCGCTGAGGAAATCGCATTTTTCAGTTTTTGATTACTATTTATTTCCTTTGATAGGTAGGTACTCGCCGACGTCAAATAATTCAGTTGTGTGGCAACTTGAGATTTTTTCGCAACTATGTGGACGCACGAAAGTAGATCAAACAAAGATCTAGTTGCTCCAAGTCTCAGCGAATTTCACGAATATTTGAATTTCGTAAATCTTGAGGTTTTGCAATCAAAAATAGTGTTAACAACGCCTATGGAAGTACGTTTGGTACATCAATTTTTCTACTGAAATGTAAGTACTGGAAATGTTCATGCAATACATGTTTTGGGGTAAGAGCATAACCAAAAGGTGTGCTGTACTAAAAGGACTAAGTTAGTGACTCTAAGGCATTGAATTCAAAAAGTTCACATCTTAAACCACACGCCAAAAGTTGAGGGTTTTAAATGTTTGGAATATGTGAGTTTTAACATGTATTAACTCAATAGATTTTGAATGAATTACAATCGTTATGGAGTTAAACATTTAAAGACCAAACTTCAGAACTAAACCTTAGCCAGATAAATCTCGTAAATCTTCTGAGAAACCAAAAGCTACTAATAGTGGACTTGAAAACCTTAAATATTCTCATAGATTATCTCTTGAGATGATCTCATACTGCGGATGAAAAAGCAATGAATGAGTAGGACATCCAGAGCAATCACTCCACTCAGATTCGAAACAGATACACTCTCATTCTATGGTTTATGAGGTTCCAACTCGGACCACAATGTTCTGGCGGCTGTGGAGTAGACGCACTTACCACAAAAAACGCAGTTTTTTTTCCTGTAGAGCTTTTTAAAGCGAACATATTTTTAGCGACGATCGGATACTTGGAAACGCAGCGTTCGAATAGACCCTGCCTAGCTTAATGACCCAGTTAATCTGCCATACAGAGGATCATCGTCGATGAATGATAGGAACTGTCGAGGGTCGAATTTCTAGTCGGGCACTTGGCATTCTACGTACTCGGACCGCCAAGTATTCAAAATGTATGAGCGCGCTGGTTTTCTCGCAACTCTTACGACGGAAGTTGTCAGATTTTGCCGAGACACTAAGGACTTGTATCAAGGTAGTGTAGATTTCAAAAGTTGGGGCACTGACAACCTTGCTTGTGAAGGAGGTGCTTAGAGGAGAAATTTATGGAGGATAAGTTTGTTGACTTCGTCAATCGTTGATGTTCGACGTTCGCAGCTTCTCACTTGTCAGAATGAGGCCCAGCGGCCTCGATATTGACTTCAAGTTGTTGAAATTTAAAAAAACAAAAAGAATGAAAAAACTATAGATAAAAAATTGAAAATGAGTGCCACGAATGGATTCCATTTCTGTCAGGCCACTGCAAGCGCTTCACGTACAATGAGGGCGATTGGCTTGATTTTAATGAGAAAAATCTTGTTTTTCTAAGTTTTTTATTGGGTTTCAGTTTCCTTTCTTGATGACATCAAGAATATCTTTGTAACGAGGAACTTTGGCTAGGACGAGGTAATTTTAGTGGTCACAGATATAATTTCATTGACTGCAGCAAGTCGTTTCCTTGCCACACTGTCACAGTTTTTTGAGCATAACAAATAACTACCGCGAAACGCGGTTGGTAAATTTGTGATGAAGTCGATTTTTCTTAGTTCAGGCTAAAAAAGCAAATATATTCGGTTCTTAAACTACAATAAAAACTACGGATGATAATACTTAAGCGTGAGAAATCTGCTATAGCTCGAACGACGAGAAATTAATTTCACAACGCAGGGACACTGCTCCAAAAAAGTTCATTCATTCGTGATCCGTGAATTCACGCGGCGCGCATAATCCCCGGAGAAACGTTCATCGGAAGAAAGTTCAGCGCGCGCTGCACTTGCGTAATGCATGGCGCAGCGGCGAGGAATCGTGAGCGGGCGAGCGAGCGCGCGGCAGCGAGCGTCCCGAAAATCCGCGCCATGTGAAAGGAAAAGTGAAAGAGAAAGCGCGATGGGGGGAAAGAAAGCGAGAAAGGATGGGAAAGGCGGGCGCGCGAGATGAAAGATCAAGTGAAAGTGTTGATTGAAGTAATTCGTTGCAACGTAATTATTGCAGGAAATCCATTTTGAAGCGTTGCGCGTTGCGGCTCGTCTCACCGCCGACCGCGGCCGAGGCTCGTCAGATGGCGCTCGAGTCGCGGCCACTGGGGAACGGAATCTTCGATGGCGGTGTCATTCGATTCATCGATGTTCAAAGACTCCAATGTATCGTAACAATTAAGATATGGGATACATTTAAAGCAGGCCCAAAAACGCATTCAATTAAAGGCTATGGTTTGTTTTGACTGGCGTTGGCCTAGCTCTACAAAATTCCTTCACTTGAAACCTCCTAAAAATTTCCCAAAGAATGTAATTTATTAGAATGCTGAATGATAAAGCCCAAGATGCGCCCTCTCTTTAATTTTTTCCCCTCTTTCAAAACTATAAAAATATATTGATTGACACATATTTTGAGACTTTCCAGTCACCTGCAAGCACAGTACGATTAAATGATGCCATGTGATCTCGTCAAAAAAAGGGAAAGAGACCAGATTTTCTGAAAATTTACATCGCAGTTTGTACATTTTTGCTTTGTCCATTTGTATAACTGTGTATAAACATTCGTATGTTGTCAACTTTCCGACGGTAAAATAATTGTTGATGAGAGAAGAAACATGTATTTTCCTTAGACACTTTCAGAAACCTTCAGAAACTTTCCCTCGTAAAAATTACGGATAAAATTCCTTGAAAAGTGGAAAAGGGAAAATTTTAGAGTCTTCCTGGAGAGTATGTTATCGAAAAGAGATAGGGTTACCTCCAACAGTGATAATTTTGCAAGTTGGCAACACTTTTTTTCGTCCATTTAAATCCCTTAAAATATCGATTATAGGTGAGCTGCTTGTCTATGAATCGATTATTTTACATACATTTAAATTGAGGAAAACCAATGCTGCCAACTTTCGAGGAACGCAACTGACCCCCGAATGCTCATTCAGCGTTCTTCTTCAGCCGGCAGCACTCGTCTCCTCGGAAACAAAGAGAAAATCTCGGCGAATTCGGGCTGGACGATCAGGACCCGCGCGGCGCGGCAGAGGGGCCAGCGACCCCAGACTCCCAAAATTTCGAGCTAGACACACTCAAGGTCTCGGCCGCCCTTGCTAAACGAGTCTCCCGGCCCCCGCGCGCCCCCCTCGTACCGCGCTTACGTCACCGCGTTGCCGAAATCGCCCACCTCGCGGCTCCCTCGAAAGGCCACGCCGAGGATCTTCCGGCAACCTCGCCGAAGTTGCAGGTCCTTACCCCCGCCTCCCGGGAGCTCATCCTTTGTTGCTCGGGAATTTTTTTTCGGGGAGGTCGTTCATACCCACGCGACCGGGTTCAAGCAACTTCGAATTAAAAGTGACCGACCTTCTTGCAGAACCTCGATTTTCGGCTGTCTGTCTTCGCAGAACTGATTTCGTGCTGATATTGCCCACGGTCGGACGGATCCGGAGATTTTAATTCCGCCGTCGAGCGAAGGGAAATTGAACTCGGACACCCTATAGTGAGTCACGAAGGAAGGCCAAAGATGGAAATAATTTCTTGGTGGTCATTACACCTACCTACGTTACTTAAGGCGACCAGTGGGAAGAAGGAGAAAAATGGAACTGTTGAAAACAAGTTGAGACCCTCCACTAGCCTCTTAGTAACAGGCGGGAACTTTTATTTCCGGAAAGTCAACATTTTCTCGTGGACAAAAATTAAAACAGGAAAAGTCATCTGTCTTTTTGTTGGCTATCAACTACCTCTTTTTCAGCTGATGAACTTCGGGTGATGCAAACATGTTTACATATTGGTGTGTTTGCTAAACGAGTTGCTTGAAACGTTGCTCAACAGCCAACAAAAAGTTTGATCAACAATGAAAGTAAAAGCTTTCAAATTGCCGAAATATCAGTGGAAGGCCTCTGAGAAGAGCAGATCCTTAGCCGATGGCGGTCCAGTATGTAAGGACCCCCATGACTCGACAATGTTTCCAAAAAAGGACATATTTCATGTTTGTTTAAACCAATGAAACGTGCCTCACCGTGACCTTAAGGTGTTTCTCTCAGAGGAGCTTTACTCCATGAAAAAGTTCTAGCTACGCTTGTAAGGAAGAGATAGTGTAATCAGGGGGTTTTGGTGGAAAGTTCGCCCATTCGTGATGCTGGGTATGAGTGATCCTCTAGTGCGGTTATTATAATCTATGTTAGCTGGAGAAAGGCAAGATGGGACTGATTTTCGGATTCTAAGGTCCTCTTGACCGATATTGGAACTGACTAGATTTCTTTTCCGATTCAACAGGAAAAACAGACGGAGGAAAGTTCTTGACTTCCCATTACAAGAGGAGCTTCATCTTTAAAAGCGTATAAACTAGAGACTCCTGGGTTTGTTAGAAATTTTCGCACATAGAAGAGCCACAAATAATTTTCCGCCTTGTTAAAGAATAGGAACGATTGAAGAGACACTTGACAACACGGACCTGCTCGAATGAACTCTACTCTAGAATCTCTATTGAACAACTTGCGTAAAAAAATAATGGGAGAACCTTTTTCTGGAGATATTACGCAAAGAGATATCAAACGTGAAAAAAATAATAAAAATTTTCTAATTAGCGCTCCAGTATTGGAAAAATACGGTTAATTAAAAACGGAGAAAATTGTCATTGATAACAATAATTAGAGTTCAAGTCTTGATTCGTGTAATTAAGTAGTCTTTCTGCGTAGATGAAAATGAAAGGATTCGAGGCTATCAGTTTAAACTCGAGGCGCCCGAAAGGGCAGGCGATATCGACAGTGATAAGCACTGTCGATTTCTTTATTTTTAGACTAAAAAGTCGGTGAGGCGTGCTGAAATGACGATAAAACTGTAAAGAAATGCCAAAACCTAAACGAAAAACAGCAGAGGAGCAAAAAAAAGTTCTCACTCTGGTAGATACGAAGTGAGCCACAAACAAAATCCCTCTCCAACTGCGATCCATTCCCAGCTTGGCTTGCGTGGAAGTTTATTCGATTGCAAAACTTGGATCAACTGAAATTTGCCCAAGGCTGGTCCAAAAACATCCCAGGAAATCTTGATATTTCGTTTTTTTTTATCTTTTCGATGACACATCGAGGACAGATATCAAGTGACTTTTCAAGAATCATCTTCAAATACCAATCGCGCGAGTGATTTCCCAAGGCGGTAGGATAAAATGTGCTGGAGTGAAGGTATACTTTCGAGAGGTGCCTTCAAAATTACTCCTATCGAATGATGCTTCCACAAACAAAAGTACAAGGTGATTTTAGTGAGGTCGAATAAGCATTCAATTAACTTCAGCAATTACATCATCTTTCCAATTAACTGCCGTTTTCATAGAGCTTTCAGATCGCGTAGCTGTTTCCATATAACAAATTTAACGAGTGAAATGAAAAAAAAAAAAAAAAAAAAAAACTTATCAACGAAAGACAATGAAATTTATATTAAACAGGAGAGTATTTCAATTACTTCATCCATTTTCGACGGCGAAATAGTAAAACCAAGGCGGCAGTGAGGAGCCAAGTTTTTTGGATGTTTTTTTAACGAAAAATGTCAAGCACGAAGTCTCCCAAAATTAAAGAAATACAATTTTTTTAACAGAAGAAAAAATCCAACTTCCGCAGCAAAATACCCTGACTTTTCAAAAACTTGTCACCCTGGGTAGGAATGATTGAAGGGGGCAGCTGAGGAAGTAACTTTAGTGTTCTCCATACATATTGAGAAAATCTTGAGATTTCGTGTTTCGGATAATTTGGCCCAAAGGAGCGAGCTCTTCTCGGGGTTGAGCCTGGGGTCATAGGTCATAGCTGAGGAGTGAGGACACCTTATGATAACATATAGAGGACCCTAATCGTCCACCAACCCAAAATTTTAGAGTTTACATTATTTCTTCATTCTCCGATTCCCTGACTTTTTCTGCTTTTTCCTGACTCCAAAATTTTCGGATTCCCTGACTTTCTCTGCTCTCCGAACAAAACTTCCCCTAAAATTTTTTTCGTTTTAATTATAGTGACTTCTGCTTCACCGCTGCTCGCTAAATTCTCTGACTTTTCCACACGGAAAAAAACGATATAGTGCTGAGCACTAACTGTTTAGATCAAATGGAGCCAGCTAGTTTGGCAGTGGCGTTGAGACCTACAGTTTGTAGGGCTGGACCCTAAAGTTTTAGGATTCAGCGCTGCTGCCAAACTAGCTGGCTCCATTTGATCTAAACAGTTATTAGTGCTCGGCACTATATCATTTTTTCCGTGCAGGTTGTCCGGGTTTACGAGACCGCCGAAAACCCTGCCAAATGAACCTTGATTTTACTGTCGTTGCGATGAAGCAATCGAATTTTGAAAAACGACACGAGGCTATCGGGCTATCCGGCTGCGATAATTTTGAGGATGGGCCTCAAAGAGACGAGCCGAGAGGCTGAGGCGGAAAGAGTCCAGGGCGACCTCGCGGGTCGCGGCCGGATTGGTTTTTCGACACTCGACGCGGCGCGGCGGCGCGGCGGTCCCAGGGACTTGGATTATTCATGACTTCCGTCCCACTGTGTTCTAGAGAGCCGGGAGACGTCGCTTGGCATTGACATTGGGCCGCGCGGCTCGGGGCGGCGGGGCGGGCGGGCGGCGGCGGGCGTTAAGTTTGGCGGTCGCGGCCGCCGGTCGATAAGATACGATATTCCAATGAACTCTCGGAGGCCGGGCCCGTGACGCACATCGCGCCACGCGCCCGGCACCGCGGCTCCGCGCTCGCGTCGGACCCACTTCCAAAAATATGTCTTCCGCGCTCGGGGCGGGCAGACCGCAGCGCGCTACGCACGCTAGGGTAAACACGCAACGTAGAGGGAATACGCGTGGTGGTGGTTAATTAATTAGAGATTGGTTTTCACTGACCAGGGGTGCGAAAACCGCCACCGAGCCCACATATAGACTGGAAAATTCCCGTTTTCCTCCCGAACGAAAATACATCTGCTCCAATTTTAAACCGTACACTGGAATAAAAAAAAACACATTGGATCTAGAGTCCAGACTCTTAAAAACATCGACAAGAAAAAATACTCTTGATTCGATCGGATTTTTGCTTCAATCAAGAACCAAGCCTCTTAATTTGAGCGGATTTTTTTTTGATTTCAGCTTAAATCTGATTGAATCAAGAGTATTTTTTTGGGCAATATTTTCAAGAGTCTGGACTCTAGATCCATTGTGTTTTTTTTTTTCCAGTGTAAAGGAAAAAAGGTGAGGACGAGGAATTCTCCCGAGAATCTCACACTATGTTGCTCCTCTGTTGTAAGGGCGTATCTCAATTCCTACGTGGGCCCTGTTCTCTGTGTCGCTCTCTGATTTCCGTGGATCATATGGAAATAGAGATACGCCCTCATGTCGGAGGAGAGACGACTTGGCAGTCATCAAAAATGACTGTTATCTATGTTGGCTCCAGAAAAATTCCCTTTCTAACAGAGGTTCTTTAAACCATATGAGCGAACTTTGAGAGCGGCGATTTTCAATCGATTGCAGGCTTTCGTTTTCTTGCTTGTTTCCGTGTATCCCTCACAGAACTTGCCGCAATTCATAGATTTCGAGATTGATGACAATTTCCGGCAACTCCACTGATGTTATGAAAATAACCAAAACATTGGAACTAGTCTTGAAATTTGGTACATTGAAGATCATCACACTCGGAAAAAATGGTGACATGTTTCTACTTTATGGTGATTTGACGCCAAAGTATAAGGGGGTAGAAGAAACAGGAGGAGGTAGGGGAAGACGCGGGGAGTTTTACGTAAAACGCTTGAATCGTGGTTCAATATTAGATTTTCGATATTTTCTTCAAAGCATGAATAAAAGTGTTACTTTGAATACGGAATAACACACGGCGCCATATTTTCGGGGCTATGTGGCGGATGTGGAGTCTGCGCGGGTGACAGGGGTGGCGGCGACAAACTATGCGGACGAATTTGAATTTACGTCGCACCTCCCGCCGAAGCGGACAGGAGCAGCTAAACTTGACCGCCAAACCAATTTGTCCGGTCCCTCTCGAACGCAGCGCGACTCGGACTCAATGTCACCTAATCCCACTTCGGTTTCCGCCTTCTTTATGTTATGTCGCCCGCTGCGAAAATATGTCCACGCCGCCATTTTTCCTCCTACAAACAAAGGTAAAAGTGCGAATTTCAGCGCGGAATTCGCAAACCTTGTGTAGGAGTGTATCACTCCAAACACAATTGATCGACAGCTCTACAGATCGGTGGGCAAATCGGACTTGCGACCGTTCGTAAATGACGTCAGTTACTTGGGGGAAAGGATTCTATGGCTGATCGACGAACCCCTTTGAAGGAGGGTGGCAAAGGGAAAGGGAATCTGACATTATAAGGGGGTGAAAAAATCTACAAATAGCAGACGTCATTTTTGGACGGGCCCTTTAACCTTTAAAGATGAACACGACAGCTTTAGCCCAAGCCCACTTTGCCTAAATTCCGCCCGTGGTTTTTTTTTTTTTTTTTTTTTTTTTTTTTTGTTTTTTTTTTGTTTTTTTTTGACGGAATACGAAGCAATGTTCTACTCTGCGTACACTTTGGCAAATGAATTCTTCAAAATCTTAAGAAATTCTAGGGCGTTTTTTAATTGTCTTTTGGTTTTGAACTAAGTAACTTTTAAAAGTACAGATGATCTTAAGCGGAGGGGGAGGGGTGAAGTTGGATTGATCCTGGATAAATCCAACGAGAAGTCACAGTACAAAGATTTGAAACATCTTATGACTGCTTTTCGCAGAAAGGTACCAAAAAGCACTACGATGATGCTATGATTGCGCAACTTTTTATTCCATTGAAGAAACTGAGAGCCGCTTAAAAACTATATTTAAATTTCTCTTGTATTTTTTATGTTCTTGTACAGAGAGAAAAGACTGTTGAAATTTTCAAGTTTTCCTTGAAAGATAAGAGTAATTATACAATCTTGGCAGTGTTGCTCTTCAAGAACTTCAGTCCAATTGCAGTAAAGTGCTAGCGTGATTTTTATTTTAGTGCAGGCAAATGTAAACTTATTTACCTGAATTATTAAATTATTAAGCCATCATATACCATAAATAATTTTGATATTTTCTTTAAATCTTTCCGAGACATAAACAAAGAACTCACTCACCCGCTAGAGTACAGTACAGGAATGATATTTGAAATTTACCTGTAACAGAAAAAAACACAGTTTAGATAAAAATATAAATTATAAATTACTGAGTGAGAGTACCTTCGCAAGACCTTCAAACTATGCGCTTAGTATAAATAAAAAGCAATAATAAACTGACATGGTAAAACACAAGAATTAGGCACCACCGTGTAACTCAGAGGAGTCAAGTGAGAGTGAAAACGGCATGAATTTTGTGTGTTCCTGGCTGGGAATGTAGAGAGGGGGCAAAGTTACTGTACGCAACTATTCGTGCTCCTGAGTCGCTCACATTGCCATCGCGGTTATTGAAGGCGAACTCGACAGAGGAAGAGACGAGTATTAAGGGGAATAATTAACTTATGTTGAGCGAAAATTCGAAGATTGAAAAAAGAAAAATATGTGAACTTGTGTAGGAAAGAGAAAATTCTGAGAAAAAAGTTAAAGAGGGGTGAGAAGGAGAAAATAAATTTCGGAGCAAGGCCGCCCCGAATTAAAGAGAAAGAGACGTGAAAAATGAAGTACGGATCCGGGCCTGGTTCGGGACTGGTTCGGATTCGAAATAATTAAGAGAGTTGGGAATGGCTCTCACGTCCTGAACTGATCTGTCCCAACCATAAACCGTGTATCTGAATACGTATTTCATTGGACTTGTGCGTTTTTTCCTCGGCGGGGCAGAGATGACCGCGCTCTTCCCTTGCCGAGCCCGGAGCGCGTAGGACTTTCCCTTTCACCTGCCTCGGAGCCGGAGCTCGGGCCCGCGCCACAGAAATCGAAACTGATCCTCGCCCGCCCAAAAGCGACAACACGTGACGTCACGAGCAAACCTGATCTGTTAAACCAGATCTTTTTTTCGCGGCCCGGGCGATGAAAGTTAAAGGCCGACGGCTTAGGACTAACACCTTGCTCGCGTTTAACGACTGATATCGACGCTTTATCGCCGCGATAATTTAAAGAAATTCGGAAAGTTAAATTCTCCACTCGAGATTAATTTTACTTTCGTTTTAGTATCACAAGTTTAAAGTTCGATATCCCCGCTCGGCGAGGTTAAGCTCTGCAGTAAGCCAGAGTTCGACCGTTAGCTTACCGTATTAAAATGAAATGAAATATATTAATTTTTATTGATTAATAAGTAAAAAATTCGCATGAGGCAGAAAAACTGATATCATACGAGACTGGAGCGATTCCTCAAAGGTGGCAGTGCCGATTCATACATTCAAATGCATGTAAAGTAATCGATATTTTCGATACTAAGTGAAGCAGGGCGCCTCATCAAGAATCGAGTATTTACGATGGATCGCCACGAATTGCGCTGATGGTTAACTACAAAATCAAACATAAGACTGCGGTAGAAATATGGCTGAAAAATTTAATAAAAACAATTTTTGGGGGGTTGACTGCTTATAAACCGACTGTTTCCTTTTATTTTTCGAGAAAATATTTGAGGTTTCATGAATGTGACATATCAACAAGTTTAGAGATGAATTGTGTGAAATCATGCAGTTGACACGTCTTCGGAGTTTTCACCCATCTTAACAAAACATGATGCAATGCATAAGCCTCGGGCATGGAGACATCAGTTTTGATCCAAATTAGATAACGCTCTCAGGATAAAAATAAATACATGCGCTGAAAAAAATTATTTATCGAGAAGAGGAATGAATCAGAAATGATAGAAGCCGCCATTAAAATCCAAGTTCATGGCTAACTAAGCGTCGCGACGATTTCATAGTTGCCAAATTTCACGGAAAAAAGATGAAATCTTCCTCAAGTTAAGGAAAATAACAATTTTTTCTTTTCAATCATTTCCATGTAGCGAACTCATACTTAATGCTATTTTCAACATACAATCACGTGTTGGGTTCATTTCAATTGGGGTCGGAGTCCGATGTGACAACTAATAAGTATAGATGATTACATACGGTGAATTACCCGGTTATTAATATTATAAATACCCAGCGAGTTTTAAAAAAACATTAGGTATCGAGAAGCTGGAGCTACAGACACAGCTAGCCGTAGGAATATTAGGTTGATATACCATTGAAGACGGACGTAAAATTCTTCATCTTAATTGAAAATCTAAAAGGAGAGCAGTAATGTAGCAGAATATGTTCGATATTTAGATGATTGTTTACTTCAGGTATTGATTCACTTCAATTAATAATCCAAATTAACGATTCACATCCATCGCAAACGCGTGGAGCTACCATTGAAGACTCAAGTTAGGTTAGCTTAGGTCACGCAACTAAATCAGCTCCGGAGCAATGCGGCAGGTATCGCACGGAAATGAAGGCGCGTGGCGCGGCAGTGCTAAATCGCGCAGATTTCTTCAGGTGCTGCAATTGACGGGAGTTTATGTTTCTCTCCACTTCTCTTTGATACACTGCGTGCGAACAGCGAATCAATATCATAAGTCGACAAATGCGCAACCTCGATTTCGATGTTGCAAATCTGTATTCATATTTTCTTTTTCTTTTTTCTTTTTAATTATTTTTTTCGTCAAGGTCCGAGGCGGAGGGAGCATTTATGTTAGAAGAATTGTTTGTTACAGTCTCGTCACCGCGAGTGCTGCATTGCTCTGCATTTAAACAATACCCTTCTCAGTTCTCTAATCTTAGTCATCACTCTACTCATTATTTTAAACAGAAAGACATAAAAACGTTTTCTTCCGCTTCGATAGAATGTTCTTGGAAAAACTATCGAAATTATTATTGATTCCTTCGTTGCTCTCTCCTGGATGGCAAAAACCTCCTAAACTGTATACTATACAAAATTTTATCAGATAAAGTAAGACATATTCAGTGCGCGAGAAAAAATATCCCCCGCGTCCACGAGGGAGGATGGAAAGAGGCTCAGATAGAGGAAGTTCCATTAACACCGCGACGAACGCGACCCCTCCGGAGAGGCTACGACCACCATCATTATGATCCGCAGCGTCTCAAGTGGACTGGTCCTCTTTTTATAAATGACCTTCCTTCTCCAGTATGGTGTCAATTCGTTCTGAGGTCAGAGCAACGCCCTCGCCCCGCGAGTCAAGGGCTCCGACGACCATTGTCGCCCAACCACCCCCAAGACAAAACGAGCTTCGTTCCTGTTCCGATAGATTACCGACGCTTTCTTTACCCGGTCGGGTACCCCCAAGAACAAAATCTTCCGCCGTCAAGAGGTTGTCATCACCCACAATGTAACGATACGTGATGTGCTACACTTTGAAAACCAGGGCGGCCAAGTTCTACTCTCACACGGAAGCTACAAAAAGCTTCGATCGGGTCGAGGACTACATTCTCTATTTCAACGAAGCTGGATGGAAAATTTAAGATTTCTTTCGACCCAAACTTTTCTGACTCGGAAACTCTTTGAAAATTATTGATGCACACACGTTATAAACTCACAATCAGATGATATTAGATTAAATGTGTCGCGATTTCTAATATTACTTAAAAAGTATGATGCTACTGTTTTGAGGAAGACCGTCCTGTGTGAGCCCTCGGGTCGTGTCCAAATAAATATTTTCTTGAAATAGGTATGCATTTTCTAGGAAACGTAGGAATTTTCTTGAGTTTTTTATCCACAATTTGATCTACATTTTCTGAGAATTGCAAGGGGAAAAATGCACAACTTTTCGTAATAACAAGTATTTCAAGCGGAGAAATTCAGTGATATTCGGATGTTCGACGACACGCTGCCTTCGTATGACAATGTTACACTCCCCCTCTGTGTGAAAAAACGCCTCGAAAGTTGTCGTAACTACCCCTACAGAATATTTATAATTGAGAAAAGTTAAAAACTGATTTCTCAGGTAATTTCAGAGAATTATACTCGCAAATTGCATTTAAGGTATGGGAAACATGAAAAAAAAACCCAGAACTAGTCTCAAAAATAAGAATTTCAATGCCAATGGGAGAAATTGTTCAACATTCAAATGCCCTTACAACAACGTGTTTCAGTAGCCCGAAAGGTAAAATTTCAGTAATTATGTTGATATGTCTCCTAGTTTAGATAATTTTATCCTTGTTTGTACGTTGTAACGTGTTATGCCTCCTTGAACCTCTACAAGAAACAATCGAAACCATTTGGATTTCACTCAGGAGGTGTTTAAGGAACGAGCATGTATACAACCCTTTGAGGCAGTAAAAAAATTAATTTTCATGAACTGCGTGGCAATGTGGCTTTTTAACCACTCCACTTGTTCTTACGTAAGACTATTAGTTGGTACGAAGGGGATTAGAACAACACCCAGACGTCTATTCATGGTCATCGGTCGACGGGCACTTGCTGCCCCTTTTTTAGGGGTCCGTTCCCAACAGACCCACAACGCACTGTTCCGAGGCCTGTCTGGCTCTTTTCGTCATCCACCACCTCAGATGAGCTATCGGTGATGGACTCTTACTCACACTTGCGTATGAGATCGCTGAGTTAAGTAGATCGATTAAACAATTTCACGCAGCGACTTTTTGAAATTTTTATTAGGATAAAAACGTAACAAGGTTTAGACAATGTAAATGTGCGGCGAGACCAAACCTCAGAAATCGAAAGTGTTATTCGAGATGCGGCGAGAAGTCAAATATTGTCGGAGAGCGAAAAATTCCGGGTTTTCGACTTCATCGATTTTATCCACACAATGCCGTGGTCATCTTATCGTCTCCGAGTTAATGGGGCACAATCACTGTTATCAGCGTGATAGCGTACAAATAAACCCAAGGTTTATTGATGCATTCAATTTGACAAGGTTATCATACATTTCATAACGCGGTGCTAAGCGGCAGAGCGATCGTAGACAAAGGTTTACTTCCTGAAAGCGTTCTCACTTTCGGGGGAAAGGTGGTCAAAAGCGTGGCCAGGTTAAATGCGAGTATACTAGCCAGATCAAACTGACCATATTTTTTTTTAGAAGTTTGCCAGATGTACTAACAAACTCAATTAATGAGTAAGCGTGATATAACGCTCAAAATAGAAAAATAAAAAACCAGAGAAGGCGGGTTTTTTGACGATGTCAAACTTTAATTTTTTTTTGTCATATTAATCAGGCCCTTACCTAGCAAAAGTAAAATTTCTAAGAAAATTGACCCAACGAATTCTTAAGAGGATTGGTGTTACTTAAGCACTACATAAATTGAATTTTGAGCGGTCTAACAAATCACAAGGTAATATTATGGACTCTCTAGTCACATGTTCTCTAATACGTGAGCTTTCATCTTTCATTCCAAGTAGAATATTAAAAATAAGTACGCAAGAAATGGAAATTAACGCCTTTTTCTTTTTTATTTGTCTGGTCTTCTCTGAATTGAATTTTATTTGCTCAGACAGATTCACCAACCGATTACCACAAGGCTTTTACGTAATCATTAATTCCTTTTCATCAATCGTTAAAAATTTAGGTTAAGTATAATTGAAAAAGAAAGCACAAAATTGATTCTTCACGGACAAAGGTTTGAAAAATTGATTCTAAGATGACTATCAATGGGTCAGAATCGATAAATAAAAAGTTCATGGCTAAAAATCAACGATACAAAATTACAGTAATTCAATTAAAGCTGTATTCGTTTTTAGATAAGACAATTTTTCAGAGAAGCGAGGTAATTTACGGCCAGACCTCTAAAAAACCACCGGAAGGGCCTTGATAGTAATTAAACAATTTGAAGCATAAACTACGTTATAACGTGTGCCCTTTCTTCTTGAAGGAAAGACATTTTTACAGGTGGCCTTGCAACTGGAACTGGATTGCATAATTTTTAAATGAACAAGAGTGGCCTGAAATTAACTTGACTGACTCCTCGTACCAAAATCTGTTTTAGGTATTTTTTTTTTTTTTTTTCGTGTGTCGATGAAAAATTGAACATTAATTTAACCTAGTGCATGGTCTGGTGCACACCGAATTGATTCATATCTTTCACCCGTAAAACTAATGTACATTTTTCAGGTATTGTTAGAAAAAGGGAAAGATGGCTGAAAATTGTGGACTCAGCAACAATGGAGGTATCCCTCAAAAAAAATTATGCGCATGAAATTGGTTTTTTGCCTCAGTACTTATTCCATGCGACGTTAACACTTCTTCAAATGATTTTCAGATGAAATTATGACGATTTTTTTTCTTATGCCTAAGTTGAATCTCGTAACACCGACGCTAGCCTTATTTTTAAATTTATGTGTCCCTGTAAGAGTCACCATAAACTATGAAAGACAGTGTAGATACTAATAGACATCTCCAAGTGAAGAAATAAGGAAAGACATGCAGAACCCATTTCATTTACTTTCCCTTTCTTTTGAAAACTTTTACACGTAGGAGAGAGATATAGGAAAGAGGGTCGAGGATTGTCGATAACCAAAAATAGACTCCACGAATCGAGTGGCGTTTGGAGAAAGGCGAGACAATTTTCCAGTCAGTCCAGTACGTGTGCACTCTTTGTCCCCGTGCGACTTGCGAGACCATTCTGAAAATTCCCTCGTGACACGTGCTAAGGTCAAGGTCTCTCGAATGTATTCCCCGGAGACATTTTTGCGTATTAGTAATGGAGGTAAAAATAAAAACCGCGCGATCAATATCGCATTTCTTTTCGGGTGCGAATGAATTTATGGGGCACGCTCTCACTATTACTTATTCATTCGTTTTGGATTAAGCGAATTCCCGCCGGTCACCTCTGTTCGCCTACCGCGAACGTCTTCGGTCTTCGGTGCGCACGCTACACATTTTTGAGCGATCTGCTTGACGCACCTTCATGACTGGCAGACGTAAAAAATAGTTTTTATTTCAGAATTCCCTCGCGCATCTACATACGTTCACATCCAGTGGGTGGCGTGAATTGCGATGTAGCGATTGTTCTGCCATTTGAACCTATGGTAAAGAATCGATTATTAAGGTGTTCGCTGCGAACACCCAGTTTATCGATCCTTTTCCATAGGTGTAAATGACATAACAATCGATATATCGCAAAGTACGCCACGCCACTGTAATCACATCAAACTAATGCAATGATTAAAATACTGAACATACCTGCGTAAAGAAATGGATGAATACGTAAAATGTTGATCCGATTTTATCATAAGTAAGGTGAGGGATTGCCCTTGCGCGCATTAATGCTGTCATATTATCAAGCAATTGAGGCGGTGGGTGCAAATAGGGCATTTTTCTAAAAGGGTTGTGGAAGTTGGGAACCTCCGCTGCTATAATTTATAATCTGGGGGCTAAACTTTTTCGGTTTCAGCATTGTAAAATTAGAGGAAATTCAGTAAAAGATACAACGAATTCCATACGCGTGCCTTAATAAAATGGAATAAACTTCAGTGGAGTTTCTTAGGCAGGGAAGCAAGAAAATGGCCTTTCTACACCTAGTGCGCCAATTATCTGCCCGCCAAGATACAATGTCTTTCATGTTTGTAGCTCATGCTAAAAATTTTGAAAAAGTTTTCACACTTAAAAAAGAGAAATTGAATTTCGTAAAAATAACTGCGGAATCCTCAGTTTTCGAGCAAGGAAGGGTGGGAGAGGGAAAAAGTTAAAAGTTGTCGAAACTTTCGACATCATAGAAACTCGTGCGAAGGAAAATTCGCTAAGATTTCCCTTTCACCCCAGACTTTTCCCAGTTATTGAAACACCTCGTTCACCAGTGAGAGCTAGAATTCGAATTGTTCACAGCCGATTTGATTAGCGCCGAAGGTGTCCCAATAACTGTCGTCCCTTGAGTCAACACATCGGTCACGCCAGAGCAATGAAAACCTCGGCTGGAAAAGCCGGGGAAAAGAGGAAAAAGGGAGGCGGGGAAAAAAGCGAGTAATATCGAAGTCGGTGAGGAGTGCTCGAGTTTAACCTTCAATGATTTCGGAGCGAGAGAGAGCGCTGCGACCCGCGGCCGGCGAGCGAGTGAGATAGGTCGCTAACCTTGATGGCAATGACATTGTAATGCTCGTTTTATTTAAACCACGCCTACGTCAACTGACGCGGGGGCTCACGCTCCCTCTGTCTCGCTCTTCACAGCTCTCGCACACCGACGCACACCAACGCACGCACACATCGCTCTCTTCTCCCCCATCTCGCGGCGGCGCACGGTGGATCGAGTCAATGAGTCAGGCCGGACATAAAATTTTTGACTAAAACTGTAGATTTTAACGTTTATTTCGTCACACACTGGAAAAAAAACACATTGGATCTAGAGTCCAGACTCTTGAGAACATTGACAAGAAAATGGACTCTTGATTCAATCAGATTTAAGCTTAAATCCAAAGGAAATCCGCTCAAATTAAGAAGCTTGGTTCTTGATTTCAGCTAAAATCCGATTGAATCAAGAGTATTTTTTCTTGTCGATGTTTTTAAGAGTCTGGACTCTAGATCCAATGTGTTTTTGTTTCCAGTGCATTTTAAATTTCAAGGGGTGCTTTCAGCAGAAAATTTCACGAAAAAACCAATGTATCCACTTAAAGAATCTCAAAGTTTTGTATAAACGGAGTTTAAAGCTTTGAAAGTTTCCAAATTTTGTCCGACCTCTGTAATTGACTCGATCCACTGTGCGGCGGTGGTGGTGGTGGATGGCGGCGGCGATCCGACCGAACCGTCTCGGTGGCTGACTTTTGACGCTCCGGTATGGTTGCAGCATTGCAGTCATGCACACCGACCCGATAAAACGAGTAATTGCTATTAAATCTGGCAGCGTAGCTATCCCGACTGAAATTTGCCGTTCACGCAGAGTATATTCCAGCCTTGCTTTAACCTAGCCTTCGGCTGTGTCGTGCATGTGTGCTATGATTACCGACGTTGGAAAAAAATGGGGAAACAACTTTCAGAAAGCTCGATAAGCCATACTTGCGGAAGCGTTGGGATACATGTGGGATTAACTAAGCTGTCAAAGTAGGTATAGTGAAACCGTTGGCAGAAAAGAACCGATTTTGCTTACTTCGGAGGAGACATATCTTTCATTCATTTTTTTCCTACGAGAGTAAATACTTTTTCCTGCTAGTTTATTCTGGACCGCTTGTAGCAGGCTAATTTTAAAAGTTTCTAACACTACTTTTTTGCCATTTAAATCCACAAAAAATAATCGATTGGCGAGATGGCCATCCACATAAATATGGATTGTTTTACGCACAATTATTGAATGGGAGAGATCACGCTTGCTGTAGACCTGACGATGGGTATTCCAATGACTAGTGATGCCGTGCTAAAGGAGAGAGGCATTATGATTGTCCAGATATTGTTAAATTTTCATCCATAAAATATCTTTTGTTATATGAATGGCTTTTCATGGAATTTCTAGAATTACTAGATCAAAAATTTACGGTAAAATTCGAAGAGAAAACTTCACCATTTTTCAAAAAAAATTTGTGCGTAATTAGGAGTTTGGCAAGTCTCAAAGGTACGAAAGGCATTTTTCCGAAACGCGGCAAAACAAGCGTCCAGTAACGTGACCTACTGAGACTCTGGCTGCTGTCAGCCCGCTCAAAAAGACCCATTTCCTCGACGGGGCAAAAAGGACAGGAAGGGCCCTAGACCAGGGATGCCGAACTGCGCAGACTCAGGCGCGAAAACTCGAGGGGAAGCAGAATTCTTGCACACCCCGCTACCCTCTCTCTGGAACCGGAGCCACCCTCCTACCATCATCGACTATTTTTTATGCACTCCCGATGCTCGAAATCAAGAGTAGATGCGGGATGAATAGGTGGAAGGTTAAATGCTCCGACTCACCCTTCACATCGGCCGAGTTGGACCTTTACTTTCCTTTTCGTCTGTCGTCTGGAGTTCAGGATTTCGATCGCAAGCCGTCACACAGTAGAACTATGTTGGCTTTTTCCTCGCCAATTTTTTTAGACTTTTGCTTCATTCAATTTCGACCCAAACGGCAATGAACAAAATTTGGACCTTGAAAACAATGAATTCATCGGCAAAAACGGAAGTAAATACGGTTGCTTATCTTAATTTTAAATGGTTTCCTGTACTTATGCTGTAATTTGACGATTCGAAGCGAAGTTTTAAACAAAAATCACGATCTATCACGTGTTCCCGCCAAATACAAGGAGTGATCATGCTGCTCAGCATGTACACGGAACAAAAGAAAAGTTTGTCGTTACACA
This sequence comes from Bemisia tabaci, assembly GCF_001854935.1. Taxonomy (NCBI): domain Eukaryota; kingdom Metazoa; phylum Arthropoda; class Insecta; order Hemiptera; family Aleyrodidae; genus Bemisia; species Bemisia tabaci. Next base: position 926,850 of record NW_017549038.1, on the reverse strand, counting down.
AAATATCCGCCAGACAAATTGATAAGATTAAAAATCAACACCTTTTATCATGGAAAGCTATCGAAGCTGATAGCAATGTGTCATATCAATTTTGAGTGTGATTCATTTCCGGGGTTTTGTAATACTGACCCATTAACAAAAGTAGGAGTTCTTCAGGATCTGTATCTCATCATTTAATTTCTTCATCCCATGAAATTTCATTAGAACTTTCCGCTCATCAATATCACGCAAGGAAACATTTCTTAGAGCTCATTTTAATAAACTTGGTCTGTTCCTCTGCATGCTATAAGACGAAAAATTCTGTACAGAGGAACCTTCATGGTAACTTCTCTTGTTTCTTGATATGATTGTGCATGAATGTCTATTAAACCTAACAATATTGTTACACATTTTATTACGCATTATACCTTTTTCAACCAAATCTAGAGTCATTACATGTTTGATAAGATTTGGTAAGAGGAACTTAAATGCTTTCGCCTCACACTAGATTGATTGGAGTCATCTCATCAAAATTTTGGTCAGATTTACTAGACAAAAATATTTATTATGAGGCATGAGATCAGTGAGGGAGACAGATGCACAGTCTTAGTACCACCTGACGGCTTTTACCAGGTTTTGAATTTCCAGTCTATAACACATGACAGCTCGACGAAGCAAACGAATTCAACCCTCAATTAATACGTTGAGGTTAGGATCGGGGTCGATAGGTTTCGACTGTGCGGCCGGCTGTAGGGGTTGGGGTTGGACCGGAGTCTGCAACCTCGCGGTAGTATCGAGGAGGGTGGCGGACCGCCGAACCAGTTTTACCTGCTACTCTCGAACCATTGACCTAGTAACATGCATTCTGCGACTGCGCGCCGCCGGATTAGGCAAAGGCAATCCTTTGTATTCGAGTCTGTGCTTTTATTCTTCTTCTTCGCTCTCCGCCCCGCTTGCGTCAGATCGACCCTCCGAGATCCATGCCGGTCCATTATGACCTCGCAACCATCTCCTCCCTCTGGACGCGGTGAGGCATTCCTTCCTCTCTTGGTCTTGTTTTTTTTTCCACGCTTTACGCAAGGCTCCGTCTTCCTGGCTGTTGGGCTAGGTTGGAACTCTCAGCATCCCTCGGACACGACCCGCTGGACCAAGATCAAGGTCAATGTCGTCCTCAGGGGTGCATAATTAAATCAGCGTTCTTATATACTCCTTCTTGACGCTTTTGACCGAAGCTTTCAAGCATGGAGACGACTCTTTTTTTGCTGGCGATAGTGAATGAGTTTCGGAAGTTGCCAATTACTCAGTTGTACAATGATGTCGGGAAAATAAAATTGAAAAAAATGAGAGGAAAAAATGCTACGATTCACATCAGACTTGTGACTTTCTTAACACTCTTGAGACAGTTGTTGGATTTCAAAACTGATCCGCTGTATTTTTAGCTAAAGTTCGCCTCCTTAAAAGAGGCGCAGACATACAATTCGTTCTGTTTCTGTTTTTTCTTGCCCCATTTTATTCGATTGACCCCCAATACTTAAAGCCGTGTAAAAACAGCAAGAGAAAAATTTAAAAAATATCCATAAAAATTTAAAAATGTCTTTCTTCAAATTACACTTGTTCCAAAGAAACAACCCTTCCTCCTTTCTTCCTCTTTTCCTGACGAAGAAATTCCTGTCTGTGCACTGTGAATCAACATTGGTTACAACTACGTGGCCTCCCTTACCGCCCAACCCCACGAAGCAATGAAGCACGTGGGTGATGTGATGATTCAAAAATTTGAACAGCAAAAACATCACTAGAGATTACTGCCTGACGATATCTGAAAAATAATGGATCCTGTAGGTCTTCAATATGCCTATGATTATTTTCATTATTAAAAAATGTAAATTTGGGTAATCAGAGAGCCTTAATACATTATTTAAATGCAAAATCAACTCGCTCCAGCTATAGTGAAGCTACTAATAGACAAGTTCGGCTACTTCTCATTGGATACAAAGCAAAAAAAAAGAAGGAGAAACCGCTCGCTTTGGACTCTCTCCGCTCCTGTGAGCTTTGAGACTCCGTCGTTGCACGCGCCAATGCGCCTCGATAAACCGTAACGCAAGAGCTTTAAGCTCGCTGCGGCGGGCGGGCGAACGGCGAACGGGTGCGTAGAACGCGAAGTAAGAGCGGGCGCAACGTAACGCAACGGGCGGGCGATACAAGATGTAACTCTTTTCACTTTTATCTTTTGTCACTTTCTTCTCAGCGCCTCCCCCCGCCGCCGTCGCTGCCCACCTGAACGACTCTTTCTCTCGTTCGACCGGTTCGAGCGTTGGTGTTGGCGTTGCACGCAACGTAACGCCAGCTCGCCCGGTCCGCCCGCCAACTCCTCCGGCTTGCCACACTTCGGCCCCGAAAAGTTTTCATTCACGACCCAGTGTAAATGGTCTGCGTCTGGGTCGGGTACTATGATTACGGATCCCCGCCAAATGCCGTTTCCAGGCCTCTCATTGGCTGGCGAGGTCTCTCCTTGCGATCGGCGATCCTCGATTCTGCTACCTTTCTGCTCGCGTTACAATCTTCGCGCGGTTGAATGGGTATTTAACATATCGAATCTAAGACCATAGGCGTAGCTAGACGGATCTCTTCAAGAGGTTGTTGGCCCCTTTCCCCAACTGTGATCTTATACGAATCAATAGGTCACACGGCCGAAAAAAGAAGAAACAGGAACTCCTGCTAGGTACCTGATGATAACCTTGCAAAGTGGCGTTCCTACACTGTTGGAACTCTATGAGTGAAATTCACTCCGGGCCCAATTTGGACTCAATTTACCAGAATTCGTCTAACTGCATCAGATGTTGCATAATTTCTTTGCATATTTTATTTATTTACGAAAAAACCGAATGACATTCTGTCATGAAATTGTACGGATACTTATACCATGTTTACTTCAAAAGAAATTTACATAAAGAAAATTACGTTAAGTTTCAAAGCTCTATGTTGTTTCCTACTTATTCCTGGAAAATAATAAAACTTGCGGGGAAATTGTAGGCAGTGTGATGAGCAGTTAGGCTGCTTCTGGTTAAATCTGTCCGCTTGGCTCCTAGGAAACCCGAATAGTTTGAGTACAGCATGAACCCCGCTTTATAAGAGCGAACTCACTCCGCAAAAAGAGTAGATTTCGATTAGCACTCGCCAACCCTCGGTTTTTCTGAGGGCAAAGTAAGTAAACTCTGGCGTGACATGCACTCCGGATTTCACTATACGAAATTTTTACGAGTATACCATCCCGAAATGCAATCTCACACCCGAAAAAAGCTTAAATATACTGAAGAGCGTTTTTTTTACGGGTGGCTATCGAAGAACTTTTACAGGGAAGAGAATCGACAACCACGAGAAGAGCCAACTCGTTGCTCCTTCATCGAAACGACGGCGTGAGAGTGGCTGCTTCTTCGGCCTCGGCGCACTTTCTTCGACGCTGCTTGACTTTATACCTAGTTTTATTGACGTCGTCCTTTGCGGCCGTGGCGATCCTATCACTCCGATTACGCACGGACGTATGACCGACAACCGAGCCGATAAACGGGTGACGTCGCCGCGGCACCGTTGAGCTGATGAGGCCCGTAATACGTTCATTGATGGAAAGTCACAGCGGCATCTGATGCGACGGCCACGTCTCGATAGTCGTTACGGACACGTAACGAAACCGCAATGGATCGTATTCGGCAGTGGTTTGATGTATCGTTTGCTTCAAAACAATAGAACATAACCTCAAACAAAAATTTTAGGGTTACTGTTAGAAAAGCTGAAGAAGCGGAAATTCCTAATAATTTCACTTTTCATTGCCATGTATTACTCATAAGAATAAAAAATCAATCTCGAAAACCTGTTCCCGTACGGATTACTCGATTGATTTTTTAGGCTGTGTTTACATGTTGAACCGATCGATATCGATACTATCCCAGCGATAGAACGACTGGTTGATGTATCGAACGTTTCGAGTGCGATCCATCGGGTTACATGTGCCCTAGTCTTTACTGCAAGGAAAGGTGCACAGATGGAGGGGAAAGGGGGGGCTGAGGAGACAAAATCTCACCTCCCGCAACAAACCAAACATGTTCCCACTAAAAAAACGAATTTTCATAGGGCTTGCAGTTTTCAAAAGAAATCAGAAAACAAAAACAAAATCCTTAACGATTCCATGATTTTTGTTACCATGTGCGATACGAGAAGTTCCCTGACAATCGAGAATTTTTTCAAACATATGTTCCTAACATGAAGATAAATTCTTGATGATAAAAAAAAGTCTATGATCGACAAATTTTTCGCGAAATTCTGCATGACATTTTCCCGTGATTCCCCTGATGTCACTCAAAATTCATACTCAGTCCTATTTTTCCAAGTAACTAGGTACCCTAATTTCTCACAATTTTTATAATTTTACAACGGTCGGATATGATGGGCGTGACCTACGGATAAACCTAGTGAAAGAAAATACTTGTAGAACTGGGGCCCCTTTTCGGGTACAATCCGCACACCGTGTGGGAAAATTCCATAGAAAACTGAAAGCTTTTTGTGCGGACGAGCGTGCTTGTTCAGACAGACGAGCCCATTTCTAGGGCTCGCCTGCACAGCAGCCATACGAGATGAATAGCGTGTAAAAAAATCTCTTTGGAAAAATGTGTGGCAGTCCTCTAGTTGTCGAGCGTATCAAAAAAAGCGTTCCTTTTATCACTCTGACATTGAAGTTGCAGTCATCTCGGTCAGAAAACTGTCTGCGTGAACAAGCCTAAATAAGTTCACCTAGCATGAAAACAAAGGTCTGTCTCGTAAAGTTGCAGATTACATTTTTTTACTTAAAACTAAGATCATTTGTTTAATTTTTCCCGAATATTGATTCGAATGCACTGATGATAATCATTTTTATGACATGCATACAATGCAGTTCAGTCTACCTTCATTTTTTTTTTTTTTCATTTTCTTTGGTTCTCTACGTTTGTCCTTACATTTTTCTGAATCGTAAAATAGATATTTAAAGTATTGATTTCAACAAATATTGTTCCAAAACCGACATTCAGTGGCTCACTCACCAGTTGCAACAAAAAAAAGTTAAAACTATAAACTAGGAATGAGAACAATAGTCGTTATAAAACATGCATTTTCAATGCAATTATATCATCTCGAGTTTTGAAGACAGAAAATAGAGTTAAAATGGAACCTACTTATACTTATTGTCAGTAAAGAAGTAAAGAAAAAAGAATAAGTGAAAAAATAGCTACTTGGATGAAAAGATAAAAAATAGAACACTTAAATCACCTACTTTGAATGACTGATAGCTTTGGTTTGTTGAACAATGTTTTAAAGTGAATTTCATAAGAAATAGAAGCTATAGAATTGTGTTCACCTGATTATTTAAGGGATTAATAATTCGGGTAAAACCTGTACGGCCGTAGAAACCAATACATTAGAATATTGAATATTGCAAGTTTCTTTTGTCTTCGTTACTTCATTTTACCTATTATCTGTTTCCTTCTTCTTCTTTTTTTATAAACTTAACACATTTTTCTTCTATACGTTTCATGTGTGTCACGAGTGTTGGTAAAACTTCATCCCCCAGAGTTTTCTCGGTTATTCATTTATCATCTATAAAAAAAGCTCTTCGACTCCCCAAATTTCCAACTTCGATCATAGTTTAGTCTAGATAGTCGATGGACCAAATTCCATATGGATATTGTGGTCGCAGGCGATTAATAACCTCCAAATGAGCCCACTTTCTTCAAATTTTCGAATTATGACCCACGGTTTTGTAATATTGCGTGATGAAATTGTGAATTTGCTCTTCGGTGTAAATTATTTTATTTTCATTCTAGACCATTGTTCATTCTGGCAACATAAGTACTTGGTTGATGTGCGTGATTTTCGCGGCTACCACCAGACAATAACCTCGAGTTGAGCCCACTCTCTTGTTAAAATAATTGGAATTGACCCAAGAAGTATCTTGTCACTGAAAAAAAAAGTATGGTAAAATCTACCATAAGTCTACTTGATTTTTACGCAGTGGTACAATTCAGTAAAAATAACCAGAATTATAGTAGTATTCACCAGAACTCAGGTGATACATACCATAATATGGTAAATACTACCATAGAGTCTGGTGTTTGTTACCTTACTTGTATCACTATGTCAGAGTAGGTATGGTAAACTCTACCATATTTTTTTTCAGTGTGGGGGCTGGACTGCGTATCCGCCAAGGGACGTCTATCCTCTCGACGTGGGCTCCCATGTCTGGCTCATGTATCATGTATCCAAACAAAAAGTGCATTAATTCGCCTGAACCGGCATCAGAGCTTTTTAAAAGGGGTAGCCGTTCACTGTCAGGGTTACCGCGTCAAACACCGCGCTTGACACGGTGTGAAGGCTCTGTATTCAGTCTCCGTCCTAAGACCAAACTCCCCTGGATCCTTGAGGATATCCTCGCCGGTTCCAGTACATGCCATCGCGGCGGCCCAGACCAGACTCTCAGGGGTGAAAGCACTACACGTCGCCGTTGCCGGATTTCACCGGAAATCCTGAATTTCCCCCTTAGCGCAGTCGGGAAATAGGTCGAGCTGGCAGAGCACCGCCGAACTATTTTTAATCTCTCCTTTACGCTTACATAAATAACCTCTTTCCCTCCTAACACACACACAGACATACGACGAGCGTTACCTCTGACTTGACCTCTTCAACGCTCCCCTATCGTCTGGGAGGCTCATCAGTGGAAGATCAATGGTCTCGAAAGGCGTTCGAATGTGAAAGAGTTGAGCACGGCGCGTGGAACGTCTTCAGGGCCCAATTTAGGTCTCATTTGTGGCTATTAGACTACTGCTGACACTTAAAAATTACGGGTGAAATATCGAGAGACCGGGGTAAAAGAGGTTTCACTGCTCTAATAAGTTAACTGGTTTAGTTTGTCCAGCCACATGACTAAGGGGAAGTCGGAGCTTCGACTTGGATGGAAAGTGTAATTTTAAAGCATTGTTCAGCAACGAAGCGAACAGTAAAAAATGTGTGTTAAGCCAACGGAATCGACCAATATCTCCCCCCAAATCAAAATCGATGTCAAAAAGAGAAAAAAAGTGACAATCGCGGTAATCAAAAATGAGGAAAACAGATGATGGAACCTTAATTTTGCATTAAAGATAATTTAAACTTGCACGAAAAATGTGTTAACACGCACGCAGCTAGACAGGGAATTTCCCTTCAAAAAAAAAAGAAGAAGAAGAAGAAAAAATAGTCTGGAGGACCTAAAAAAATTAATTTTGAGTGATTTACATTAGAGACTACAGCATCAGCTACCTAGCACTTAGTAAATCCACACGTGTGAGAGTAAATATTTTTAACAAAATTGTGATTGAGATGATTGAACGACAGAGTCTGTCTACACGGAGAAAAAAACTTCGTGCGTGGGACCCGAAGTTAAGGTCATATGGATCTCTGAAGTTTTCGGATTGAGCATCTGAAATCTTTAGGTCCAGCTGCTATGGTTTGGATCACACATCTGAAATTTCAGTTCTTACATCTGAAGTACTTCAGATGTGAGAAACGAAGTTTTTCGGTTGTGAGAAACGAAGTTTTTCGGTTGTGAGAACCGAAGTTTTTCGGATGTGAAAACCGAAGTACTTCAGATGTAAGAACTGGAGTTTCAGATGTGTGATCCGAACCTCGACAGCTAGACCTAAAGTGTTCAGATGCTCAATCCGAAAATTTCAGAGATCCATATGACCTAAGCTTCGGGTCCCACGCAAGAGGTTTTTTCTCCCTGTACATGTCGTTCATGTGTACTTACATCCCGTCTCTGTGAAGAGTGACTCAATTTTTGTCCGCAAATATTCCCGAAATTTTGATAAAATTTTTGGAACATCGATAAAATTTACTGTCTCCAGGTAATTACGAATTGAATTGATGCATTTACGACCGATTTTTCCGTCTTTAGTTGTCGCGTTCCACGGTGGATCCGTTCCGATCGATGAGTGGGCGTTTGGAAACGTTCGCAATCGAATCTAGACGAATCGGAAACGAGAGCGTCTTAAAAACACCGATGAAAAAAAAAGAAAAAAACAAGAGGAAGGGAAAATATGCGGCCGGAGCGATGTGATGCAATTAAAGAAACAATAGTGCATGGCGGCTGGGTTGCAGTTGCAACAACTTTCGACGACGACGAGCGATTTCTCCTCGACGAGCATCACTTTCTCGGTGAAAACAATCTCCTCTCGCGGGAGTCGCGGGTCTTGGACCATCGCTCGCGCGCCCGACCCAACCGAGAGCTTCTTTCCATGCCGTCCCACAGTTTGTCGTTATCGTATTCGATAGTGGTTCGATATATCGTTTGGTTCAAAACTATAGGGCAAACCTCAAACAAAAATTTTGGGAGCTAACTTAGATAAGCTGAAAAAGAGGAAATTCCGAACAATTTCACTTTTCATGGGCATTGTAGTTCTTATAAAAATGAAAAATCAATCACGAAAACCCCTTCCAATATAGATTATTCGATTGACTTTTCAGGCTATGTCATGGCCATGTGGAACCAATCGATATCGATAATGTATGGAATAAAATGAATTTCGTCCGCTAGAGCAGAGCTCTAACCTGCGGCCTAATAGTGAAGTGAATGATTGTGTCCAAAATTCATTTCGACCAAAAATAGCTGCAGTCCCTAGAGCATCAACAGTGGGACCCAAAGAAACCCTTAAGAATTTAAGTCAAAACGGACCTCGTTTAGCAGAAAGGAACCAAGTCACATTCGCTGTTGCCAAATTTAATTGCACTTTAATTTAGGAAATGAAAACGGTTGTGCAGATTTGTGTTCAAATTTCAGAGAATTTTCTGCACAGTACGAAGCAAATTTCTTAAAATTTTCAAAGGAATCTGCAGAAACTTTCTCGAGTAAAAAATTAAATTGCCCAGTTGAATTTGGCAATAGCTGATGTGGCTTAATTCCTTCCTGCTAAACGCAGTCCAAATTTTGGACAGCTTTCAGCAGCTTTCCAATTCATATAAAAGAGGACACATTTGACATCGCCTTGACGAATCCTCTTCCTGCATAAGCGCTTCACCAAATAAATTAATGCGTTTATATATACTGATGAACTTTCTCATCATTGCATACAGTTTCTGAAACTAAGTTTCCCACGACACTGAAATCGAATCTATGATAAGTAACTGATTAGGTAATAATAAAGCTATCGTTAAAGGCTGAATAATACTGGCATCCATTTCAATCCGCTCATATTTTCCATTGTATTAAGTCATCGACGCTCGTGTGTGGGTAAGCAATAAGTGGACACGGCCAAGGGTAACGAGTCTCCGACTGTTCCGGCTAAGTTGCGATGGACGGTTCATTGCGTTTTGTTTCAGCTCCGCGCTTGGTGCTACGTCACGGGAAATCTATGTAAATCGATACATTTTCAATGCTTCCATTGAGAGAGGTAAATCAAGAATCCTCATTCGGACGTCAGCGAGTACGCTTCGCGTTATTTACAGAAATACGGCAACGGCGCTTGTGGAAGCGTCTTAACGTCCGCATAGTACATACAAGCAATGAGAGTGTGCTGCAACCGGGTATCATAACGCCGTCTTATTGTTTTACAAACATGCCGCATTGGACAATCCTGCGCGGAGGAGTCATTTACCAATATCCATCGCTGCTGACAATACTGACACACTAGTCTCATAAACTCGGTCGATTCCGATGTGTTTGTTTTGTGTTTACGCCCAGAATTGGAGCGAGTTCAGCTGAGCCGTAATCAGCGATAAATTCGATCTACTTCCCCCCCCCCCAAAAAAAAAAAACCGCTGGATACGTTTGCATTTTAACGTCAACGCTAATCAAGGCTCTTCTCTAAGTTCAAACTGGAGGTTGTATCGATGTCTTTTCCAGCCACCTGATTGGTCGGTAATGCAAGTCGGCGAAATAGATGATCCCATTTGCAGCCTCCAGTTTGAACTTGGATAAGAGCCGTCATGAACCGCACATTGAGGAGTAGCGAAAACTGATTGTGAGATGAATTTGTGAATTTTTTAGTAAATCATATCGACGATGCAGTAGGCGTTTGGGGGGGGGGGGGTAAAAGGGTTGGCTATAAGTAGCTTAAAAAACTTGAAAGTTCAGTTTTGACATAATTTTAATGTTGATCTCCCATAGTGGCAGAAATCAACGATTGAGAAAGTATTTGAAGCAGTTTTTCTCTTAAAATTAAGAGATTTTCCGAAATTAAGTATTGTCTGCAACTTCCTCTTTATGATTGATTTTTCAGGGCATGTCCCCAAACGCATCATGGAAGTAGAATTATAATGAAGTTATCAAAAATTATTGTACACTATGAATAAATGTTCATTAATGCCATATAGAAATAGTGACAGAAGCTGTAATTTTTAACGGTACTAGGTAGTTTCCCAAAAACTGATCCATCGACGAATAATTGAAAGGGAATTGAATACGTTAAAAATCTTTATTTCTGTCATAGGAATAGTAGGAGACGCATTCAAGAGGTTCGCAAATTGAGACAAGGCTGAAAAACTGCTTTAAATTTTGAGACTTTTATTGATTAGGTTGGTTCGACTTGATCAATTTTCAATGATTCAGATTGTGAGTAAGTATATTAGGAGTAAATTTTATCTACATGCACTTAACCTTCGGTAGAAGGTTGACCTTCCAAAAGAGGCCAAAATGGCGGAGCGACTGAAGCCGCATGCAATTTATTGCCCGAACCACTGGGAATGACGTCTTCGTCTCGACACTTGACGTCATAGGTTGAATTTACATCGTGGTTGGGTTGACAGGCTCGAAAATACCTCGAAACCTTAATAGTTTTGATGAAACAACGATGCCTGTGTCGACGTGAAACGAGCATGCTTAGAGGCCCTGCAGTTAGAAATGCACACGCAGGTACACACCGCTAGAGAGGGGAAATTTTCTATCCAAGTGCGAACTAAAAAATGATACGTTAAAAGCCTCGCTTCTTTGCAAATCCCACTACGATTACCTACTTGGACTCTTGCGTAAAAGCAACAGTATCAAAGCGCAACTGTAAAAACCGCGCAAATTACAAACTGTTGTCATATAGGGACTTGCCTCTTATAGGCTCTTCATCAGTTTCACATTGTAATACGAACGAAAGAGATACAAAACTTCGGAATAAAACTGATAGTACTAACATCGTGATACTAGGGTGAGAAGACACCAAAATTTTATTAGAACGATTGTACCCCCGCCATCATCCTACAGGGGTGAGAACTCACCCAATTTTGTACAATAAATCTGTAAAAATTTCCCGAGACTGACGATGCCTTTTCAGCGTGGTTGCACTTCATAAACCCCCACCCCTTCTTCTAAACGTCCGTAAGAGTGAAATCTCATAATTTGGTGTTTCGAAAAATTGTTCCAAACAATTTTTCACTCATTTTTTCTGATCCAGAAAATTGGCACCATTGTTATCCTCTATTTAAACCTGTGGAGATGTATCGATTCTTGGAGGGGCTAGGTGCTCCGACAAAAATCGATTATGTAACATAGGTTTAAATGGAGGAAACCCGGTGTTGCCAATTTGTTGGATCCGCTTCTGCTCATGAATAAATTATCATCCGAACTGGGTTCTTAAAATTCGCCGATTTTTTACCAATCCCTCTAGACCGATTAAATCCATTTCAGGAGGAGACTTGACTACGCCCCTGTAAGACTTAGGGCGTAACATGCCTCGTACGTTCCTACGGAGGAACTTAGAAGACGTTAAAAAAGGTAAATATTGTAAAGCTTCAAAATGAAATTAATAACTTAAAAAGTCACACTATTTTTCTAAGCTTTCCATTTCATCCCATATACCTCGCTCATTAGACATGAGGCATTCTCTTCACTAAATACTTTGGGCAAGATCATGCTCATACAAGACCCTAAAGGAGCCTAGCTGAGCAAAGTGAGTTTGAAGCTCACTGCTCACTGTCAGTAAGTACTAAGGAGTAGCGTCCATCGGAGAAAAAATGTATATGGAGTGTTCTAGCGTAGTCGCGTCCTAAGGGCTGCAATTCGTCGCTCCCTCGGTGAAAGGGAATATCTCAATTTCCACATGAACCCCAGAAAGCATAAAGTTCTATGCAAATCAAGACTCACACGGAAATTGAGATACGCCCTGACGTCAGAAAGGCGACGGTTTCTGATCCGAGTAAAGCTTTGATGACTAATCATCATCTTCGTCAGGAAAGTAAGTACAAAAAGCGGTTTCTCAGAAAAGCTGGACCTCAAATCGTAAGCTATTAGTGAATATTCAGTAAGTACAATCACTGGAGGAGGTGCCGAAAGGTGTGAACCCTCTCGATTGAATCCCC
>NW_017549038.1:869076-914470 GCF_001854935.1 Bemisia tabaci | reverse complement strand
GGATCAAAAATTGATCTAGATCCCATACTCTTCGTTATGATGTATCAAATACTTTATGGCTGCTTAGACAAGACAGAAAACAAACCAGCATTTTACTGGTCCCGACAATATTGCCTGGACAGATTTTCTGGCAATTTTGATCAAGGGCGTAGCCCGGGCCCTAATCCCCCCCCCCCTCCCAACTATGCTGCATTTGGCTTCATGATGACAGAGCACACCCCCTTGAAGGATACCTAAATGAACCCTTGACCCTGCGCATGCAATTTTTCTAGCTATACGCTGCGCTGACGCTGAGGACCGTGATGGAATGACTGAACTTAGAATAGGAAAAAGTACTCAGTGGGGATTTCTTACCTAAATCAGGGATGGAGCTGGAGGGTTCTTCGTGGGGTTGATGCTGCTTGATGTGGACCCTTGCAGGAGGCGGGGGTGGCGGCGGCGGGGGGCGCATTATGACCGCGGACCCCCCGGGGGGCGAGCAAGTGGACGACGACACCAGCGGAGGTGCATTCGGAATCCGAAAATCCCCATTACTACCACCGTTGGTAATGACCGACCCGTTCATGCGACCGTGGTGGTTGTGGTTACTCGATTGCGGAGTGATATGGGCACTACTCGGCGAGTGGTGGATCACGCGGATCATCTCACTGTTGGACGATGTCACCGATGACGAAGTCATTGTCGGTTGCACTTCTTGCTTGATTTCACAGATCCGAAACATCGGCACGTTTTCCTCTTTGATATCGCGAATGACCGGAACCATTATCGAGTGAGCCAGACTGACAACCGTTGCATACTACACCAAAACAGAGCCCGGCCCGCAAATCAGCCAAAACGCTACGCTAAAATCAGAGACGCACACAACACTCGCAAATAAACCGAATAAGACGAAACCGAACGATCCATACTAGCTTGAAAGGGTCAAGCAGAAAGTTGTATTGCACTGATCGACGAGTGGTAGCACCAAAACAAAATCGAAACGAAGGAGTGAATCTGGTTTCTGATCGCGAGGTAATCACTTTCACTAGGACCGGGTCGGTGGAGTAAAAGTAATCCAAATTCCAGGCACTGCACACGTAAATCCGTTGGGTTTCACGAAAATGTTGGGTTGTAGAACGATGAGAACTTTGTCAAATCCAAATTTGATCGAAGCACAAATGATAATAAGTGGGTAGATCCGAGAAGTTTAAAAATAAATTGCACTTGGTTACACTAATTTAGGTTCAACGTTAATGATTAATAATTACGATAATAAAAATATTACGAAACTGAAGGGGATTAATTAAGCACGCGATTAGCACGGGGTAAGTAAATATTGATATAAAAAACGATAACAAAAGTTAAATCCAGGAAGGCGATGATAATAGCACAGTTTTCTTATCACTGAATGGAAATGTAAATAAACAAAATCAAATGCTCACTTGGCGGGGTTGGATATTTAATAAAACTAGATCGTAACGGGATTACGACAATTTTAATAAATGCGTACGATGGTAAAAAATCACGGAGGACAAAAATATTATCACCGGAATTATCACTGACGAGGATCGGCGAAACAGCGGCGAGCAGAATATCCAAGCGAGATTCGATTTGAAGTCAAGAACAGACCAAACACAACACCGAATTTGAGAGAAAAGCACTGTGGAGTCGACGAGGGATCTATTGATTGGTTATAAAAGTGTAAAAGAGTCGACGAGACAACAAACTGGGCCGGGAGAAAAAATGAAAACAACGTGCGGCAACCCACTGCCTTCTCCAAAACGTTGCTGTGTTGAGACTGAGGGCAGTTGAATTTCAGCATACTCAGAAAGAGGCAGTGTTGGCCTTGTCCTTGAATACGGCCCATGAACTCGCGCCAGCCGCTGGGTCGCAGAGGGGACCTAGGAGAGGGGAACCTCTGCACTTGCGCTAACGCAATTCGAAAGTAGAAACAAGGCCACTAAACTCTCTCCCTCTCTCTCGCTCCCTCTGCCTCCCTCTCTCCCTCCCTCTATTATGTTACTGGTCTTTCGCCGTCCCGCTCCCGCGCTGCTCCAAGCTGCGTTTTCTGTCGCACCGCGCGTGCTGCTCCCCCGAATGACGCGTGCAAAATCAAAAGACTTATGCCTTCATTTTTTCTTTCCTGGCCCCGCAAATGTCCTCGCTGGAATTTTTTTCTCCCAGATGATACACAGATGTTTTTCTTCTTTTTTGTCTCTTGTTTTCATTTTTTATGCGTCTCATTTTTAATTAAGTGTCTGTTCTTTTTTATTTTATTCGTTTTGCTTGTTCGTTAAAGATTCTGAGCAACCCTTAACATTGTTGAACATAAAAGAGACTCATAATATGCGTTAGAAGGGAAGGTGATATATAATGAAGAGTTGTTGGACTTCCATAGTTTATTTGTTTTCATTTAAAAAAAAAAAAAAAAAAAAAAAAAAAAAAAAAAAAAACCGTCTCCTTTGACGCAATACTCTACTCAATTTTCAGTTTTGCTAAATCGGCTTATTCGACCCTCCTCTCCCTCCACACTAGAAACATCTATGGACCTCATCGTTTACTTTTCTGAATGTTAACTTAATGATTAGTGGCAAATATGAGATAAGAAGTAAGAAAATATGAGTGGTCCAAACATTTTTTTTTTTATTTTAAAATGAAAGAGAGGCTAATAGGACGAAAGAGAGAACCAAAAAAAATCCATTAAAGAAAATATTAAACTAAAATAAAAGCACGAAAAGGAATCATCTTTGATGGTTAATACGACAAAAGTTTCCAATTAAAACAAGCAGGAAGCTCCAACGCATTCGCGTCGGAGAGCGGCTCTGGCGACAGTAGTTGTAGTCATGAGGACCTAGACACATTTTGTCACTGATGTACAATCCGACAACTGTCGATTCATGTTTTGTAACTTAGCAGATTTACGTAGCCGGTGTATAAATGTGTATTGGCCCTTGATATGCAGAATGCATGGCACTATCACTTGTTGTATACTTTTAATTTTGAAGGCTCTTTGGAGGTCCGCATCCTAAAAAATTTCTCCCACAGTATTTTTTTTAACTTGTCGTTGTGATTGGGCGCCAATTTCTTTCAATTGAGTGATCATCTTCTTTTTTTGTCAAATAACTAGTTTGTGCAACAATAAGACTGAAACTGACTGTAACTGAAATTTTGCCGTCTGCCCACGTAGCAAATGGGAGGCGAAAATGGAAGTCATCAGTGCATCGGTGAGTGTTGAACGTGAAAATTGCGCGGGCCGCGCATCCATCATTTTCTATCTTGTTTTGAAGCTATGTGAGTTGTGATAAAGTACATAATTTTTTTGTATTATATTACTGTATAAATAGTGTAAAATTTGTACAGAACTTTGTACAAAATAGTTTCTTGTAAAAAGTGTGGACTACTGCCACGTCGTTTCCATACAAACTCCCAATACGCCGCAAGTACCACAAATGCCCATGTTAACCAAATCACCTCATCATCCATTTTTTAAGGACACAATTTTTAATTCAAATCAACTTACTTTATCAAAACTCCAATCGTTTATCAAATAACATATATCGAGTCATTTTAACAAAATCAAAGACGGCATAATATCATTTATCACACAGCCAAAAACCTAACCTAGAAACCACGAATTTTACAAACTCAAATTGGAGAACACTCATTGGTCAAATAATAAAAATTGATTTGTCGCCTTTTTTCTTTGCAAGCAAAACGTGTGAACATGTCTGAAAATGGGATCGGGCGTCAACACTCAACGATGCACTGATGACTTCCATTTTCGCCTCCCATTTGCTACGTGGGCAGACGGCATTAGACGTTTACGGTTTCCTTGGTAACCTTTGTTTGCTATCAGCTGATATTGAGTAATATGACTAGGAAGCTCCAACCCAGTGGTTTGAGCTTCCTTAACCGCGAAAACTTTCAAATTCAAATTTTCAAATTTTGAACGGAAAGTACATTTTTTCCATCACGAGATTAAAGCACAGACAAGTTTTGAATTATTGACTGTATCACCATGATTCCAAAAATACACTACACAACATAGCATTGGCTAACAATAAAACAATATGCAATAAAATAAAGTCATGACAAGGAACATAGCCGAAAATGGCGCCGATTCCCATTAACCAACGCGCGGTCTCTCCAATGTAACAATGTGTCAATTGATTAATAATTTGATACCTAATAGAAGTATGTTTTGTGATGTTTGTTGGGGTATGTGTGGCAGGAAAGGGCTATAGAACTAGGGAATCAACAATAGGATACTATTTAGTTCAAGTGATTTCAGCTCTAGTGCAAGCACCAGAGCCGCTAAAAATGCATTGGCAAGCGTTACGTGACGCGTTGAAACTCTTCCCCTGTAACGTACGGGTGACATAAGCTCAGGTCCCGCTTTCCGTTACGTATTTTACGAGGCGCCCTTATCTAAATAGTCCCGGGCATCGGCCAATTTTCTATTACTCTCTCGGGGCATGCTGGGTATTTTTCTTTTTTCTTTTTTTAAGGTGTTTCAGCAGCCGGATACGAAATTCCGAGTTTACATTGACCTAACTTTACCCTCTGCTTACCTAATTCTGACCTTCATTTGGAGAAAATCACACAAGATGAGCATCCAAACATCTCGCAAAAAATGAGGGGGAAAAGAAGAAGAAAAAAACAGGTTAACACGCCGCTCCACGCCAAACGTCCTGATCAGACCTTCGATCCTCCTGGAGTAATCGTGACATCTGAAAGTGATACCACTATTCGATCACGTGGGAGCTCGGGTTGCATACACTGATGAGTGAAGGCAAACTGACAATGAGGTAAAGTCACCGCTCCCTGCTTTATCATTATCCCTGCTTTCTTCCTGTTGCAATCGTGACATCTGAGTGTGTTGCCACTATTCGGCCATTTGAGAGCTCGGGTCCCCTGCACTTAAGACTGAAGACAAACTGATAAGGAGCGAAAGTCAGATTTACGAAGTTTTTCAAAGTTTTCCCGGATGATAAGACATTCCTCGATAATTCTCAATTTTTCAGGTTTCTAGATGCATTTCGATGTATTTTAGATGCATTTCTTGTCAAAATGTACGTCTTTTATTTTTAAAAAGTATCAACAGAGCCCCTGTAGCCTGGCACTCTGTCTTCCTGTGGGTATGAAGTGCCCCCAGGAGTGCGACCATCGAAATGTATAAGATGTAAAGAGAATCACTGCTGACGAAAGACAACGAGAGAACTCGCGAAATTCTTTCTTAATCCTCCATTTTATTTTTAGTAAACAAAGGGACGGAAAATCACTGCCTCTACGTAAAATGTTGTATGAAAGACTAAATTTTTGTAGGTTCTCCGGATGGGTCCTTCTTTAGCGCTGAGGTGCCCCTGAAATCTCCCCTCACGGGGGTTTCCTGAATCGATATCGCATCACCAGAATTCATAAATTCATAAATCTGGGCACTACACATAAGAATTTATTCGATAAAATGGATTAGTTGCTCGGGATACAGTAACTTTTTGAATATTGTAGGTTGCTCTTTGAAATGGGTTATAGGCTAACATAAATTGGTATGATCCAACTAAGTACTAAATAAAGGGAAGAAGCTAAATGCACAGTTTAACGCCTTATATTTTACCGGAAAAAGTGCTGAGATATCGATCGTTCAGACTGCATTCTGAAATAAAGAACTTTAGCTCATCCATAAAAACATCTAACTGCTTAGGAAAATTAATGACACAGACGTCACGTCGTCCCAGATTGTAGCCAAAGGACGAAATGGACATCATTTTGCAATGCAATTTTTGCAGGACTGCTGCTTCTATTTCATCGTGGCGACGACGCATGTGACATTGGCCTCCCTGTGCAGTTAGGAACTTTTCAAGATGACCCAGAAATAGTGATCCCTAAATGCAAAATGAAGTACAAATTAAGCCTTTGCTCCCTCAAACAGATAAAGGTACGTCAGTCCAACTATACATCTGTTTTTCTCCAAAACACGAAAACATTTTCTCCTCCGACCAATAATCAACGCTCTAATTTGGAGGAGGACTCTTAAAGTTGAAATGACAGTGCTGCATGTATGTATGTATATTCACAGCGTGGGTTCCGCAAGTTTTTCACTTTCGATCTAGGTGTGAATATCAACGCCACGCTCTTCAGTCAGTTAAAATTTCCAGTACGTCACCAGTATCTCTATTCTCATGTGAAGACCATAAAATGAAATGTCAAGAGTCAGATTCTAAACAAAGGTGCTGGGGAATTTTTAGCCCGCAGCTGTCAGTGAAACACGGCAAAAATTGCTCTAATCCTCACTTTCTGCCACCATGAATCTGACACCTCGCTAAAATTATATTCTCACCGGATTCCACACTAACTTGAACCATTTACGAAGGCGAGCCCCACATCTTTTAATGTTTTTACGCGCCTCCATTAAAGCGCGCGAGAAGGAGAAACGTATAACAAAAAATGATAATAAAAAAATTAAACAATGAATGACTTTCTCGTCCGTCAGAAAAGTGAACTTGAAGCGCAAGCTCGAGTGGCGCGACCGGCGAAGGAGAAAAAAAGAAAAAGTTGGCCAAAAAACCAAAGCTCGCAGCTTAAAGATGGCTGTGGGAATAAGTGGGCCTGGAGGGCCTAAGTGTGTGATACAGCGGAGGTGAAAGAACGGGCGAGGGAGGGGGAGGGGGGGAGTGGGGGCCTGCAACCGTTGATAGCTGCTAAATAGTGATTACGTGAAGACAGCTACTTTTACGAGCACATCATTTACCTTGAGAAATTAGTTAACAGTTGGCATCACTCTTACTCCGCTCCGCTGTGAAGTGAAAGTATTTTGATCAATCTGATTATGCCGGTTGCTACTGGTGCAGCAAGTTTAATACGCGGGGAGGGGAGGGGGTCTCCTCTCCACCCACTGCCCGAAGGGATCGCCTGTCGGTGGAATGACTGACCTGCCCTCCAGTTATCGTCGATCCATTTGACTTTTTTCTCGCAAAAAATGTGTGGGGATTTTTTTGCCCTTGAGGATGTGTGGATTTATGGGTAAAACTAGGTACACTGGAAAAAAAAAACACATTGGATCCAGAGTCCAGACTCTTGAAATCATTGACAAGAAAACATACTCTGGATTCAATCGGATTTTTGCTTGAATCAAAACGAAATCCGCTTAAATTAAGAGGCTTGGTTCTTGATTTAAGCTAGATTCTGATTGAATCAAGAGTAATTTTTCTTGTCGATGTTTTTAAGAGTCTGGACTCTAGATCCAATGTGTTTTTTTCCAGTGTGAGGAATCCCGGGGACTCATCTCCCGCCGATGTAAGGAATTTTTGGCAAATAAGCGTCTTTTATCATTGATAGTTTATCGCAAAAAACTTTTCAGCAAGATCAGCTGAAGATTTAGCTTGAATCGACTCAATTTTTTAAAATTTTCCCAGGCAGGCCTCCTGGACTATTTTGTGGATATGAAGCTACGGGAGTCTCTCCAGGCCCTCAGATGAGGCGCCCTTCTACCCCCCCCCCCTCAAAAAGTTCCATGTTCCGCTCATATAAGTGGTTTAACTTCACTGTTGTTTCAAATGGAATGAATCAATCATATAAGAACTAAGTCGTATTTTTGGAAACGGTGCTTTTGGAATAGTGTTGAGCGATACTTGTAGCACACTGCAGTCAGACCAAGCAAGGCTGTATTCATCCTGCATTACGTAAACATCGTGAAAAAGCACATTTGACATCGGTAAATAAAAATACTGACAAAGTGTAAAACATGAGAATGTCACCTTCAAAATAGGAAGAAAAAAGGAAAACTCCCGCATTATATTTTTACGTCCTGGTGAGACAGGTTTAAAAAAGTCATTCAGCTTGGTAAAAAAAAGGCATTTTCCTAAAACACTATTTGAACTCGGTAACTGGCTTCGCATTTATAATTTCATTGATTTGATTGTGAATTTCAAGTCTGTATATTCAGTTTTTCTGAGATTCATTAGGCGTTCTTCTGATGTCCATCTATGAGAACTGATTAACTTACAAAAATTGAACAGATTTTTAAAATCGTCCAAATAATACGCTTTTACTCTGCACTGCACTATATTTGTGTACCTGCAATAAAACAATTCATTGAGGCAGCTTTCAGGTTCCGACTTTACCGTTAAAAGTAGATAATGCAGAATAATCCGAACCCCTCGGCGCGGCGCTCCTTCATCTTCGAAATATACTTCACGCACTACCGCAACGTTAGTTCAGTTGCTCGATGAAACAAAACTGAACTTTTAAAGACGTAGCGTGTGATTTGCACAATGGGGTATGGGGAAGGGGTTTGATGAAGGCATCAAATAATGCCGGTAATTTTGAAAAAAAGATTGTTCCTTCATTTATCTTAGACTTAATTTATCCGCCTAAAACTGGAAAGATTGTATTTATTAGATGATTATGGCATGAAAAAATAAAAATTTGCGAAATATTTATCAAACCAGACCTGAAGAAAGTTTTGAGTTCATAATTAATGGAGCAACCCTGTCTCAGGACATCAATGAAACGTTTTCCTAATGTCTCTTTCGAAATGCATGATTCCAACTTAGGCCGGAAAAAACGGACTTTCTCTTTAAAAATTCCTGCGCTGAGTTACCCAACACTTTAATGATTTTCAGATTTCAAGTCTCTTCAATGAAATTGGAAAGAGGAAATTCCAAAAATCATTTAAAAAAAATACTCTTAAATTGACAAAATTGCTCATGAAAGGGTTCAATGTGATGCAGGGAGACACCCCCCCCCCCATTGAAGTGCGTTCTCCAGGCACTGGACCACTCTGCTTTCCTCGATAGATTCCCCATGTTTTAGACATTCGTCAATCGAAGTCCTTATTGCCTAAAAAAGGGGCAACTTTAGGAAGGCTGCCTTGCCTTGTTCGAGTCTCAAGCTTGCTACCAAACATCGCATTACGTTATTATGAATACAGAGAAGAAACCCATGTTCTCTCGAAAATTCTGAATAAATTATTCGGTTCATGAATGCGGTGGAACTGTTGAACAGATCGGGCCGAGTCTGGAACGTGGGAGCCTTGAACTTAGCGTGAACATCTGTGACGAGCTTGGAATGGTGAAAAACACACGAGAATTAAAAGTATAACGAGATGAGCCGGCACATCTGTAGGTCGGATTGAGCCTCAGTCCCACAGGCAGTGCGCGACATGGCTATACAGCACGGTAATCACGATCATCATAATACATATTATCAAGGTATTTGTTTCAGCCTCTAAGCAAACATCAGCCATTGAAAATTGCGCATTCCACTACCTGTGGAATTGTGATCATGGCGTCAACAATCATTATAGCAACGAAACGTATTTTTGAATTTGACTTGCGCGAGACTTTTTACTGTTTGTCAACACTATGATCGTTGAAATCTTGCTTGTTACTAGTTATAACAATATTTTGACATTTTACTGCTTAGGCACTCTGTGTTAACAATCATTGACACCTGTCGATGTATGTAGATAGAAGAGGGGGTTGTTGTCAAACTTTGACGTTTATTTATTGCTCCATCTATTACCAATAAATTTAAATTTAAACGAGTTTTACAAATGGGAAGCACAAAATCGGTTTCAAAGCTGATTACATTACATACATGAAACCGTGTGATTTAAAACGCGCGGTGATACAAGCCAAAAAACCTCTTTGTCTGCCTTTCGGAATTATCTGCATGCAACGTCTACCATTCTTTTTTTTCTTTTTTTATACTAAAAGCTGCATGAAGTTTAAAATGGCCGAGCCAATCAGCATTGAATCTTTAAATGGCTATACTCGCTCTATTAAGATATTCTGTACTTAGCCGCGCGACCAACCTTGCGTCGCGCGCCGTCAGTGGAAGCGCGGCTTCAGGAGCCGAATCCTCGACTGTGATCGTGACACTGAATGACGAAGTCTCCAGCCGGACGACCTTGACTTTGAACTATCGGTGCGCTAATTATCATTCGCCGCAAGCTCGGTTTCTCGTGGCGCCCCCGAAATTGATTTGGCCTCTAATTTTCCTGGTTAAATATTTTTGTAGCGGGAGGCACCGGACGTTTGGCTCGCTTGACCGCGAGCCACCGCGCAATTAGTATTTTCAACATGGTGACGTGCTTAGAAAAATAGTGAAGACTACCAAGCCGACTGTGTGATCAGCGAAGGTTAGTCACGTTCGCCGAATCCAAATCAGTTGTTTTCAAAGGGGATAAGTCGATTTTCCGATGAGCCTTTGTTAGTGTGAATTTTTTTGCACCTCAGGGCTCTTGCCGAAATGTACGTTTTTAAGTCAATTTTTAACCCAATTCCCTCCAGCAAAATAGCCAGAATCAAATGGACCGCACTGAAAAAAAAAACACATTGGATCTAGAGTCCAGACTCTTGAAAACATTGGCAAGAAAAAGGACTCTTTATTCAATAAGATTTAAGCTTAAATCAAGAACCAAGCCTCTTAATTTGAGCGAATTTCCTTTTGATTTAAGCTTAAATCTGATTGAATCAAGAGTCCTTTTTCTTGCCAATGTTTTCAAGAGTCTGGACTCTAGATCCAATGTGTTTTTTTTTTTTTTTTACCAGTGCGCGTTACGCAGAAAGGAACCGAGCCACATCAGATATTACCAAATTTAATTGGGCACTTCGATTTTTTACATGAAAACGGTTGGGCGGATTTTTGTGCAAAGTTCAGTGAATTTTCTGGAAAGTGCAAAGCAAAGTCTTCAAAATTTTCAAAGGAATTCGCATAAACGTTCTATTGTAAAAATTTAAATTGCCCAGTTAATTTTGGCAATAGCTGATGTGGCTTGGTATCTTTCTGCTAGATGCGGTCCAAATATTATTTACAGTCCAGCATTGGCGCATCTCGTCAGTCGCGCCGAACAGAGTAAATCAGTTATGTTTCCAAAAGGAAACGAGTTCATAATCGGACAAGCTCTGGTTTATTTAGTACTTTTCAGAGCATATACAAAAATGGACTATAGGTCTTTATTGAAAATAACAAATTCAGTCTTTACTCGCTGCCCGACTCAGACAACGTTGGTAAAACAACAGTGCCATCATCAAGCATTGTTTTTTAATGTGGCATTTGATTTCTTTCGATTTCAGGCTCGGTCTTCGTAGAGGATTGGAAATGTGTGGATGTATCAAGCGACCAGACTACCTATTTTTAAATATGTTGAAAATTACGTAAGACTTTTTTGTGACACATTATGCAATCGATGTCAACTCGAACTATGCGATTATCTAAAGGTATCCACCAAAAAGTTGATTTTTACGCGGCACTTGAACTTTATTTTCCACGTTTTCCTCATTTCTTTTGTTAGCGCACGCGGCTGCGTGAGAAAACTCTTACATTTTCCCCCTGTGATTTTATTTATTCTTCACCTCTGTGAATTGCATCCGCAACGTATAGTGTTACCTTATCCTGGTAACGGTGTCTACACCTTCGGAAAAAGGGAAGGAAAAAAGACGCGGGTAAGAAAGGAGTGAGAGTGAGGAATTGATGGGGAAAAATACTTTTAATCGCATGTTGCCTGCGTTTCGATTGCAAGGGAAGTCAAATATTACATAACACACATTCTTCGTTTTTGGACACCCGTCTTCCCCTCGCGACGCGCTTGCAGTAAAAACCTGGACTCCATCAATCACAAGACACTGAATAGCCAGACCGCAATTTTCCTCAGCTTTTGAGACTCGCAGGATTAAAAAAAATGTATCATCTGCCTCCTATACCCTAAGAATTAGAAAATGTGGCTAGTAGAAAATAACTTTACGACCTGACAATGTCCTTGCTTCATTCTATGAAGTTGCGAGAAAAGAAAATAATTTTGAAATATTTTTCGAGAACTATTGGTTAAAATTACTAGAAATCTTGTGTACTTCACCGAGTTTTGCGTGGACGTATAGTGTGGTCTCCGAATGCGCGTGCACGAAAGTTCATCTTCTCAAACTTCATCGGCGGAAACAAAAAAAAAAAAAAAAAAAACCCATTTCTTGAACGCTTCTGTGTGTTTTATGAAGTTGTGTTGCTAGGAATACCTCCGTGTGTTTTCTGCCCTTTAAGCTGCAACTTAAAGATTTCAGCCGCAACGGTTTGTTGTGGTCACTTTTGTATCCGTGACCAGAAGATCCATAGTAACGGACCATCGTGTCTCATTATTTTAACAGTGTCCCTATCAGGGCCGGATTTACTTACTTGCCGCCTATGGGCCGCCTGTATTTTGCCGCCCAATTCTCATTCGTTTTGAAACATCAATAAAAACCATCAAGTGAACGTGCCGGATGGGGAGGGGTGTATAAGACGCGTTTACTCGTGTTGGTCACATTTTTTGCGAAAGCCCTGTCAACACTACTTGCAAAAGTTCACGGAACTTGGCGCGAAAGTTAAGTTCCGTAAAACTATCTCTGTATGGACAAGGCCTTCCATTTATAAGAAATGAACCCAAAAATTATGAAAGAACAAACATAAAAGTGGTTTAATAATTTTAACTTCCGCCGCCGCGCCGCGCTGACCGCACTGTGTTTGGCGCAATGCGTGAAGTATACCTACAGTCTTACATGCGCTATGCGTTTCGGGCCGACCGCTGTTCCCCGCACTGTGTTTGACGCAATGCGTGAAGTATTCATGCAGTCTTGTAGGCGCTATGCGTTTCACGCTGCCCGCTGCTGACCGCAGCGACCGCACTGTCTTTGGCGCAATGCGTGAAGTATTCATGCAGTCTTGTGGGCGCTAATATGTGTTACATGCCGACCGCCGCGCCGAGGGTTTCACCTTTTCATCTCACGTTCTCATCATCATTGCTCTCTGCACCGCAGAGCAACTCGACTAACAACGACGAGCAACTCTTTGTCTTAACTCAACTAATTAAAGGTTCTGTCTATTGTATCACAGAAGGACGACAAAATTAGAGATATACTTTCAGGAAATGAGAGATTTTGTCACCTTTTCTCGTTCGTATTTTTTTTTTCTGAATCCGATTTCTCTTTACAGCTACATTTAAAAAAATTGCAAAATTTGCCGCCCCCTAAATTTGCCGCCATGGGCCGCGGCCCATGTTGCCACCCCCTTAATCCGGCCCAGGTCCCTTTAAGCCAACGCTAGAGTACGTGAACTAGCAACCCGATTATTGCATTCATGTTGTTGCGACAGTACATTATCTTAACCATAAACTATATAGCATTTTGATGTGTTATCGTGCGCTTAAAACTCTCAATAACCGGCCGGCTAGTCTACGCTCAGAACTGTTGACTAATACGTTTTTCGCTAAATTTTACACCTGAACTACCTGCTACAAGTGTAATACAAAGACAACATGGCAGCCATATTTGACCGTGTAATGTGAATTAAATGGTTTGAGAGACACTTGCAACGGATCAGCGGATTTTTGCACGGCATCGGGGAAGGGTTCGCGCTAGGTAATTGAGAAATGCACACGACGCGACGGGCTAAACTAGATCAAGTGAGATGCGAATGCAAATCGTCGCAGTGGAACAATGAGAGAAATTAGACTTGGGGATGCGATAGCGTCGCACGGCGCGCGTCGCGTCGCGCGCGGGACAGCGATGGACGGTGATCATGAGCATGATGCACGATGCATGGCGGCCGTCTGCTCCTGTAAAACCATGCACCGACCGACATGCACTGCGTTGGGCGTCGGGACGCTCCTGCACGCCAACGTCGTCGCGTCGGCCCGCACGCAGAAAAATCACGGTTGCAGGGACATGGCGGGCTTCCCGCCGAGTGCACCGACACAACGCACTGTGGGGCAAATTTTATGCGAGCACAGACACGAGCAAGATGGACTAAACGCTCCTGCCGTCTTACACAAGAAAGTTGTGACGACCAAATTTTCGAAAACTAGTTTTCTCTGAAATTCCACCAATTCGCTGTGAATGACCTGGATATCTCCGTTATAACAGCAAAATCCCTATCATTTGCGAAATCGAGGGTTGTCAACAGTACATGCGGAGACACTAACGTCATTTTCAAGAGGACAGCAGCAAGTCTATGATATCTCCCGATATCTGATATCTTTTGATGATCTGAGAGAGCTGTACTTACTACTGTCCTGTGTACAAATTGTACGTTGCCGATGTTTAACCATTACGGCACAGTCCTGAAAATTTAAATGAACGTGGCGATGTTTAACCATTACGGCACAGTCCTGAAAAGTTAAATGAACGTGGAAAACCTACAAGGCAAGGGACCGAATTTTGTTGGTCTTTCCAACCGTACTTAAATATACTTTGGACAAGTCTCGACTGCACTCAGGTCCGGCTTAGCGCTTCTGATTGGCCGGTGGCGCGGTTTGGACTCATTGATAGAAGTTACAACTCCATGTAAAAAATCTGTCAAAAGTCGACCCTAGAAGAAGAAGTACCTAACTCATTGTGGCATCAAAATTTCTCGAATGAAGGTTAAACAATTATGGAGAGCTTTTCAGAAAAGTGCAGTAAGTATTGCCACAATAAGCAATCCATCAACACACAGCTAACACTGTAAACATGCTAAACATGTACATAGGAATTTTGAAGCGGAGGCATACATCAGAATGCTTAAGTATACTTAAGTACCTTGTTTGGAGGTCCATTCTGCATCTAAAACTTACCGCTTCAACTCATTAGTCGAGTGAGTCGGGCAATCCGCAGCCTGACCCACTGAGCTTCACGAGCAGCGTCAAGACGCATCTGGACGGCGAACATGCAAAATCAGAGTGTAATTATGTGAATGCGACTGGGATTTAATGTCAGCGTTTGTTTCTGTTTCCTCGGTCCCCTTTCTCCCCGTCGCTGCCTCCGTCCAAGTTTTTTTTAGGTTCAAAGTTCAACTCTAAGTTTACTCCCGGCCGCGGCTACCTCGCGCGGTGCCAAACGACCGTGCGGCTTTATCTTCACTTTCCAACGAGCGTTTTTTCCTGTCTCACCGCCACCGCCACCGACTTCTGACTTTTACTTTTCTCTCGGATTGTTCGCCTTCTCTCGGCCGGGCAACTCTCTCCGGGGCCCCCTCCTATTGTTCGGCCGCGCCGTTAGCGCCTCCTTAATGCACGAATCGTGTTTTTCGAGCCGGAATATTCGGAGTGCAGTTGCGCTCCCAACGGACCGGTCGAGTTAATTGGCCTAGAACCTAAAAGTTCGGATTTGTGCGAGCGAGTTGTCGCTGGTCAATAGGTAACACGTTGGAAATTGGGAGAGTGGATCACCGGGTCGTGTAATGAAGACTCAAATTTTGCAGGCTTA
Organism: Bemisia tabaci; assembly: GCF_001854935.1. Lineage (NCBI taxonomy): Eukaryota > Metazoa > Arthropoda > Insecta > Hemiptera > Aleyrodidae > Bemisia > Bemisia tabaci. The sequence goes on along the minus strand of NW_017549038.1, from coordinate 899,279 downwards.
CACTGGAAAAAAACACATCGGATCTAGAGTCCAGACTCTTGAAAACATTGACAAGAAAAAGGACTCTTGATTCAATCAGATTTAAGCTTAAATCAAAAGGAAATCCGCTCAAATTAAGAGGCTTGGTTCTTGATTTAAGCTTAAATCTGATTGAATCAAGAGTATTTTTTCTTGTCGATGTTTTTAAGAGTCTGGACTCTAGATCCAATGTGTTTTTTTCCAGTGCACTATGTGAATAAAAGAGCATAAAAAAGTAAAAAATGGGTATAACAAGGCTAAAATAAAAAAGAATAAAAAAAGAAAAAAGGCAGGACGTTTCGAGCCGCCACAGGTTCATTTTCGGCTGGTAAAAAGCAGTGAAAATTAATGAAATATTGAGTGGCGACCCAGTCGTCATAACGCAACCGAAAGACGGAGAGATCCTCCATTGGTATCTTGGCAATGTTAGAAGCTTTTATATGTACTTTTGAGACTCCAACATCCAATTGTTGCCCTACTCACTACGTGGATGTACAACAACGTGTTTGGTTTTTCATCTCGCAAATATACCAAAGTTTTGCGAACTTGCTGGCAAAACTGTTTGGCAAAACAGGAAGAATCTCCTGACTTGAAATGCACCGATTGATCCAGAATCAACTTCACTGCATTTCATACTTTTTTGACAGAAAACTAAAGAATAAATCCCCGAAAAATTTCAGTCGCGAAAAATCTGGTAAGGTTCTTGATTCTGATCAACCATGTTGAGATAACGCAACGATTCAACCAGTGGTAATGCATGAATGATCGATTATCGATATTTCCCCATTTGAAGTTATGGTAAAAAATCGATTATTAGGATGTTCGTGGCGAACGCCCTGTACATAGATCCTTTTTCATAGGTTTAAATGAAAGATCAATCGATATATCGCAAAGGACGCCACGCCATTGCTTTCAACCTAGCCTCTCAAAAAACCTCTTGAGAACCTCGGTGGATGGAGGAGCAATTTAAAAAGGATGAATGATTACCCATTTGTAGATGTATTCAATGATACGGAGTTTTCTCTGCGTCTGGAAAATCCAATGAAAAACATAATCAGCGGAATTTCAGGAAGTTCAAGTGCGCTTCTATTTAGTGCTTATTCTACGAGCAATCGGCACCTCATTCACACCTCAGCCGGGCCTCAGAGGGGGCCTCGGTGGGAGACGAGAGTTACCTTGAGGATGAATCGAGAAAAACAACAAAAAATCGAAACATGAAAACGGAGCTTTCGTGCGAGAGGAAATTAGGAGAAAAGTGTCGGTAATTAGATAATAACTGACACAGAGAGGCGAGTTAATCCTTCAAGCGGGACTTAATTGATTCATCTTGGCGTGAAGTGCGACCCGTTCATAATTTGACAAATTTTTGCACACACCAACGCGACGCATGTGAGGTGTGGGTAAGTGCAGAGTCATTTAGAGGTTAATAGCTGCAATTCTTCACGCTCCGTGGTCGCTTCAGGCGGGCTACCGTGCATCGCGCGCCCGCGTTTTCAAATAAATCACCGCTCCGTCTCCAGAAATAAATACCTGGAGAGGCTTCTCTCAGTTCATTGCCAGGAGGGGTGCAAGTTTGACACGCGTTGCAAACTTGATGTTGCCAGACCGCGGTCGAATCCTTTTGGAAGTGTATGCGTGAACTGAAAAAAAAAAGTCGCCGGATAAATAGACATACCATCCGTTCCGGGCTCAGTAGCCGAAAGTTACGGGTGCTGGAGCCGTAGCTTTGACTGCTCTAGTTGCCGCGGCCGGAACTTTCGGCCTTTGAGCCTGGAACGCGGTCGGTATGTCTGTATAGCCCGTATGTATGGCTTCCACGGCCGGAGTTTATTTTTCAGTGTGCGTAAACTTTTATGCATACGTCATATCGATGGCTTAAGTGCGAAACCATGTATCATCATTGCGGTTTTTTCAAAATCTCCGCTCCTTGTTTATTTTTTCGAATATTAACAAGCCATTTGTATATCATGAAATTTGTTACGAACAGTGAAAGAGAATTAAGGAAGTTTTCAAAAATTTACATTGACTGGTTTTCCAAGGAAAACATGAAGAATGACCGGAAGTTTACAACGTCACAAACAAAGATACGTGAACGTGGTCTCACACTTCAGCCATAGATATACCGATAGTCATATGAGGCATTTTCTGAAGTTGCCAGACGAACGGTCCAGTATTTTCACTGAGACTGAAATTAAGAACACTTTACTTTTTTTCTAGGGTGTAATCTTTGAAAAAGTAAATATAAATTTTCAGTTGAATTTCAAGACTGTATGCGATTGAATAAACATTTACGTCAAAATGATGCAGAATTTCGTACGATACGAGGAATTTTGAATTTTGACCTCTAAATCTATCAAAAGCAAATTATGTGGTTAAATCCGAGAAGAATTGAGGGGCTTGGAGGACAAGGCGCATAAGTGCAGTTTTTGAAAAAATTGAGATATTAATGATTTCAGATAAAACTAATCTTAATGCATAGGTATTCTGGGAAAAATTTGCTTCCAAATTCTAATTTTTTAGCATCAAAAAGCCAGTTTGAACTTTCTTTCCACCAAAAGGATCCTTGTAACTTCGGAACTTTAAACACGTGTTTCTCGAAGTAGCAAAAACTGCGGCACTTATGCGCCTTGTCCACCAAGCCCCTCAATTCGAAATTCATAAAAAAAAAAAAAAAAAAAAAAAATTGGAAAGCTACGTGAAAAACACGAAAAATTTCTAAATCTTCAAAACTGGACCAACTGCATAGGCATCGCAGTGATCCATGGGCTTTGAAAGAGTCTGCTTTCCCTAATTTTTCAAAGAAAACGCTACTGCGGGACCCAAATGGGCCTCCTCTCTTTCCAAACCTTCCCGAACTAATTTGTCCGTATGACAACACGGCCCAATCGGTGCATACAGCATCCTGCATCATACATGCCTTGTCACCAAGACGAGAGAGACCGTGCCGTGCCTTCAGCTGCCCAGCGGCCATGCTGCACCCATTTGTCTTGCCGTGCGCCCTTAACAAGCCTCTCCGGCGCGGCGCGATGCCCCTGGCCCTCCCTGGCCGGACACCGCACCGGTCGGCTTCTGTAATAATTACTTGCAGCTCACTTTCTTCTGACTATGTCACGTCCGACGCATGTGGTCATCGCCGGTGAATGATGCTTTCCACCGCCCCTCCACCGATCAACTTTCAGCTTCTGTCGCTCCCGTCCCGTTGGAGGCAGCTCGTCCGGTTCCTTACGTAATGCCGTCATCGCTCGAGCACTGCAGCCATGCAATTTGTAGTCCCTTTTGTCGATGCAACCCGTGAACCACACGCAACTTTTTCTCCATGGACCACTAGAAGAGAATTGCCGATGGCTTTGATTATTTTCCTTTCAGAATTCAATGCATCGAAAGGGCTGAGAAACGAAGAAAAACGCTTGTCGAAAATCAAGAGCTGAACTCCACGGTCTGATGACTTGCGGCTGAGATTTGCATCCATTCGTTTCTCGACCCACTTCGTTCGGAAAATACTATGGTTGGAACAAAATTACAAAGTTTATGCAAAGGAATAAGGAGGAAAAAAAAACTTTGTGGTGCGGATCCTTGACCCATATAGGCCAGTGGCGTGGCGTGCTTTGCGATACATCGATTGATCTACCATTTAAACCTATGGAAAAATGTCGATTATTCGGGTGTTCGGAGCGAACACCCCAATAATCGATTCTTTACCACAGCTCAAATGGGGAAATATCGATAATCGATCATTCACGCCTCGCCACTGATATAGGCGCGCACCTTGTGCGCCCATATGTTAAACAGAGCCCCAATTTAAAATGGTGAGATAGCCTACTCACTTTTGCACAACAAACACCAATAGAGGTGTGCTCAAATCATCAGAGTATTTTACTCATTTCGTTGTTAGTGGAGAGAGTTTGCGTGAAGTATAACAATCATAACCTTATTAACAATTATGTCCTTTCGTAAAGCGCTGTATTTTATCAGATAGCACCTTCATAATACATGAAATTTGAAACTGATCACTTTTTGGATTTTAAATTTTTGTGATGTGGTGATTAGTTTCTTAAATATTAGACATCGCAGATTCAACGACTGTCCTGATATCAGCTGGATTTTTACACACATGAGTCGGCCATAAAAAAGCAAACAGACTCTGCTGACATTCTGCTGAATTTTTACCCAGATCAATAGAGATTCAACTTATATATTAGCTCCAAAATTGAACATGGTCCGAGTAAAAATATTTCATGCATTGCATTTCAACGGAAACGCTCGTCCAATAATAAAGATGTAGGGAGATTTAAAGCATTTGTATTGAAACTAAATCAGTTAAATTGTGACCGGAAATCAACGAGAAGCATAAAGTCCGCAATGAAACGATTCTAAATGCCCTGGCCGAGAAATCTGTGCTAGCATCCAAATATTATAATCAGTGATAGTATCTCAGACATGGGTGTTGTCCCTGTTTTATTCGAGCGTGAAGTCGGGTGAAAATATTCGGAGCAGAAATAAGGTAAGCTCAAGTAAGTCAAGTGGTCTCTGAACATCGGAGTTTCCGGTCTTTGTTATACCCGATGTCCCATTCTGTTTTCACCGGTACACTCGACTCGAGTGACTTGGATCTTCGGTACAATTTAATCGAATCTCATATAACTGGGCCAGTAAGGCGACATAAAAATTCGTTAGCTTTTGAATATATAATTGACGACGTTAGTTCAACTGAGTGTATGCCACATTTCCCCTAAAAATGAAAATAAGCCTCAAGCACATGATCTTAGTGGCAGCAAGCAAGGCATTAACGCCTTGAGTTATAGCAGAAGTTGTCATCTATACATTCTGTGGTAAGAAATCTCTCGGACCTATTCGCAATATTGTAGGTTTGTTAGTTAGTTAGATAGATACACGGATTAATGAAGGGAAGGACAAAAACTAGGAAGGATTTTAGCAGGAATGTCTAAAGGAAAACGATTTCATTGTGATGTAGACTATCAGATCATGGAAGTTGACAATGTCATGGTATTCGACTGATGAAACCAGGGCCGGATTCACCTACTTGCCGCCCTCTTCTCATTCGTTTTGAAACTCGATAAAACCATCAAATGAACGTGCCAGCGGGGGAGGGGTGCATAAGACGCATTTACTCGTGTTGAACACATTTTTTGGGAAAGCCCTGTCAACACTACTGGCGAAAGTTCGCGAAACTTTGCGCGAAAGTTAAGTTCCGTAAACCTATCTCTGTGTGGACAAGGCCTTCCATTCATAAGAAATGAACGAAAAAATTATGAAAGAACAAACATAGATGTGGTTCCATGATTTTAATTTCCGCCGCCGCGCCGCGCAGACCGGATAGTGTTGGACGCAATGCGTGAAGTATTCACGCACTCTTGTAGGCGCTATGCGTTTCACGCTGACCGCACTGTGTTGGTGCAATGCGTGAAGTATTCATGCATCCTTGTAGGCGCTATCCGTTTCACGCTGACCGCAATGACCGCACTGTGTTTGATGCAATGCGTGAAGTATTCGTGCAGTCTTGTAGGCGCTAATATGTGTTACATGCCGATCGCCCTGCCGAGGGCTACTATTTTTCATCTCAAGTCCGCGTTATCATTTCTCTCTAAGTCGCGCCGTTATAGGCCAAATTGCGTGTTTGGTTTCTCTCGTAACTCGACTTATTGAGGGTGCTGTCTCTTGTACTACTAAGAGACGACAAAATTAGAAATTTCTGTACTCTCAGGTAATGAGAGATTTTGTCGCCTTTTCTCGTTTGTAATTTTGTTTTTATAAATCCGATTTTTTTTTTATACCTACACTTTAAAACAGTGCACATTTTTGCCGCCCCTTAGATTTGCCACCATGGGCCGCGGCCCATGTGGCCACCCCCTTAATCCGGCCCTGCAAAACAGTCAATATAGTCAAAGAACCGAGGAGGTCCAAATATTTTAAACAGTCAAAACGGCCGCAACGGTCAAAATGGTCAAGCCACGGCCGTGAAATCAGCTGAAACGCTTTCACTTTTATTGTCCTCAAAAATATTTTTTCTCTTGTCAGCTCGTTTCCATCACTTCGGAAGGTTCACCGATCGGTTTCCCAACACCACATCAAAACTTCTTTCGTGAGATTTCGTTCATAATTGTTTGGATACACTACAGTACTTAGGACTTTCGAGAGCAAACGAAGTGACTCACTGGACATGGACCAGCATGGTGCAGCGGTGCCAAATAGAGTCCCTTTATAGAGAGAGTTGAGACAACGCGGCTCATGGATGTCACAAACGGGAATGAGGATCACACAAATAATCGAACGTTTGCTGTAATTTTTGATCAACCCATTCCAGAATTCCTAACTCCGTTCCCACTCTCACTTCATTTGTTCCTTGCCGTACCTCCTATTTTCCGGTCCATTCCAGTTTATAATCTTTGTAATAGGTGAAACTGCACTGAAAAAAAAAACACATTGGATCTAGAGTCCAGACTCATAAAAACATTGACAAGAAAAAGGACTCTTGGTTTAATCAGATTTAAGCTTGAATCAAAACGGAATCCGCTTAAATTAAGATGCTTGGTTCTTGATTTAAGCTTAAATGTGATTGAATCAAGAGCATTTTTTCTTGTCGATGTTTTTCAGAGTCTGGACTCTAGATCCGATGTGTTTTTCATAAATTTAAATGAGAATAATCCATGCAGAGTGTGCAAACATTTTAAAATCTCGAGTTGAAAAATGCTGACTCCCCGAGTTTAAATGTAAGAGACACAGAGCGGAGCGGCGTGCTGCCACTCGCGAGACACGCTCCGGCGCCTACAAACCTAAAGGGATACTTCACGCATTGCGCAATGCTTGAAGTATCCCTTTAGGTTTGTAGGCGCCTCTTGCGCTGGTCGCTTTATTTTTTTTCCAGTGTGTAATCTTTATTCCCGTTTGTGACACTGTGAAGGCCTAAAATACGGGAACCAATCAGAAACGGATTCTCATTGTCTTCACTCTCAGTATAAAGGGACTCTAAAACTTTCGAGTGCAAACCAAGGGAGTCTCTGGACATGGACCAGGATGGTGCAGCGGTGCCAAATAACCCGAGGACCCGGGTTGTTGAGTGTTGATGTTGCGGCCGACGGAGTTAACTCGCGGTTGGCCATGACCGAGTCAGGAGAAAGGGAATCCTCCGGCTCATAACTCTCACTTTTGTTGCACGCCCGCTGCCCGCTCCTGCTCCTGACGCGGGTCACAGCCGAATCGAGTCGACCAGACCAAATGGGATCTTTCTTCACTTTCTCCGTTACCGCCGCCGCACCGCACCGCACCGCACCGCATCGCAGCGCCGTGCCGCGGCCACTGTCATAATATTGAATTACATCTTTCTCCTTCTTTTTTACTCGGGAGTAAGTTTCCGTTCCACGTTCCACTATCTCTTTCGTTTCTCCCCACCCACTCCTCCGCTCACTTCACACGAAAGCGCCCGCTGTTGTCCGACCGCGGGGAAATCGCGTCTTTCTAATCTTGCTCCCCTAAAATTAATGACCGTGGATGGGGATCTATGGGATCTAACTTTCCCGGGTGAGTTACCAAGAATTTTCCACCTACACGGAGAAAAAAACCTCGTGCGTGGGACCCGAAATCTATCTAGGTCATATGGATCTCTGAAGTTTTTGGATTGAGCATCTGAACTCTTTAGGTCTAGCTGTCGAGGTTCGGGTCACACATCTGAAACTCCAGTTCTGAGAACCAAAGTTTTTTGGATGTGAGAACCGAAGTTGTTCGGATGTGAAAACCGAAGTACTTCAGATGAAAGAACTGAAGTTTTAGATGTGTGATCCAAACCTCAGCAGCTTGACCTAAAGTGTTCAGATGCTCAATCCGAAAACTTCAGAGATCCATATGACCTAAACTTCGGGTCCCACGCACGAAGTTTTTTTTCTCCGTGTAAAACTCACTTTGGCACGCACATGGACATTCACGAGGGTGATCTGCTAATAAGGTCGGAAAAGAACCAAATCGATATGGGTCTCTCGGTGTGACCCTAGCTTAGTATTCAAACGCATCTGCCTCAGCCGAACACTCTTCCCTTCCATGTAGCACTGACACTCTGAAGTTCAAATTGTTTATTGGAATGAGAGTTTTGGTTTTCTGGTCTTGATTTCCGCACAGAACAGTGTGAACCTATTCCACCAGCCTGTCACACACTCATGCATGTACAGTAATCACTCACATTTTGAAGAACCACCGCGGAACTCTCCTGGTCCTTTCCCAGCGGTTGGCTCTCCTGGGAAACTTTGATCTCTAACCATCTAACGTCACCTGATTATTTGGATAGTGACGCACAATATGATCTCATCTTGGTCTAATGCCTGAAGTGAATTTGCAAAAACGGATTCTGTCTCCCAGGTTCCCAGCAGAGGGAGAGTCACAGCTTGTGAATTTGGGTGATTCATGTACAATGAGGAATATCCCAACCTCTCACTTCGGAGGAGGAGGCAAAACTTGGAACTTTTATACTTTCGGAGATTCAACGTGTTCCTACGAGCAGCAACGATCATATAACGTATTTATGCTAAAAGAAACTATGCCTCACACAAACCCTATGCACATAGTTCCTTTTAGCATAAATACGTCCATATTACCTTCTCATTGGCTGCTGAACTGAATGTTCTTCGGAAAGTGCCTGCGGGATTTATAGAGGTTATTCTCTGTCATTGTGAGGCTTTGTGTGGGAATTCAAAAGCTGCATGTCAAGTGTTAGACTTCAGAGGCTAGGGGCGCTTTTGGCCATCCAGACTAGAGGGTGACCTCTTTTGAAGACCACAAAAATGACATCATACGCAGTTTCTTTCACACTATTTCCTTCTCTCTTTCCTTGATTTGTAGGTGAACAGGAGGGGCAATATCCAACTACCCCTTCCCTTCGATGGGAGAAGCTCAATTTTTCGTTCAAAATATCACCCAATGACATACATACAGAAATTAATTGAGAAAGTAAATAAAAGTAAAAGCAGGCTATTTTTTATTTTATTTATTTATTTAATTATTTATTTTTTGTTATTTTTTAATTTTTTATTTGGGTTCCTTCCTCACTCTTTAAACTCATGTTAGCACAGCTTGGTGGTAAACACATGCCTCCAACTTAAATCTAGAGGCCTGAATCTAAAGTGAAAGCCTTTCTCTCGACGTGCTCGGATCGCAGCGAACGCTAAGAGCATCTTGTTAGTGGATTCGGCCGAGGTTTGGTATACTGACCTACAGTGCAACAATGGGGCCTCGCTTGTTGTTTATACCGATTTCAACTGCCAGAGTCTTTCGGTCACTCCGACGCTTCCACGCCGCACGCGAGATAGCGGCCGCGACCACGATTTCTTCTCACGCCTCGGCTGCCATCAACCCAGAGACAAGAGACCCTCCACTGGCCTCCTAGCGACAGGTGGAAGCTTTTACTTTCGGGGTTTCAACAATTCCTTATGGACAATTATGAGCGAGCAACAGTCATCACCATATTTTCGGCTGTTGACTTACCTACATGGTCGATGATGAGCTTCGGATGACGTCATAAGCCAAACAACTTTCCCAAACGTCGGCCATTTTCGGCTTGTTTGCAAAACAAAACTGCCAACACGTTGTTGAACATCAACCATGTAGGTAAGTCAACAGTAGAATGCTGAAGTCCCGAAAGTAAAAGCTTCCACCATAGCCAAGTTACTAGTGGAGGGTCTCTTGTCTCTGCATCAACCAGGGCTTATCAATTCTGCCGAGTAAAAATGGCCCCTGGCTTAACATCTGCTTAACATCCATACAAAAACCGAAGCTATGAGTTAAAGTAGGGATTAAATTTCGAGAATGGAAACTTCATGATCTGCTAATGTGGTGAGGTGCGAAGTCACAGTGTGCCATTCCACCAGTCCTGGTTTGAAAAGGCCAAGTATAGATATAATTGAATAACTTAGGCTATCTACAATCTACATGCATGATGTTTTTAATCTCAAGTGTTAAAAAAAACCGCTATTATCGAAGGAAACATTGAGTAAAATATTTTTAAAAAAAGGAGAAAAATTTCTGTTCCTTTTTTTATGATTATAGAACTTCCTCTTGGTGAAAATTTTTGTAAAAAAAATGATGAAATGACGGTTGCATGAAATTTTCAAAAGAATACCACTGTTAGCTTTCAGAGAAGTTTCGCTCTATTGAATAAATTCATGTGCGCACGTGTAGTCTATTTTTTTGCATAAGGAATTAAATAACACTTTCTATCTTAGAAATATATCAAAATGACTGAGGCAAGTAACAATTAGAGCACTTAATTAAGACATGTTTCAGTAGGTTTTCACTTGAAAGGCGTTGTATATTTCAGGTTTGTCGCTAATTACTAGAAGACCTGTATGCAACTTGTTTTCACCTAAAACTCTCTAAACTAGATTTCCTACTTTCGGGAGATAAAATTACAGGAGATAAATCACATAAATGATGCCTAGTTGCATTTGAGTACAATGATAACAATGTGCCAGCAGTCTTATCACTTTAAAACTGAAAAAAGAATGTAGATTCTTAATTAAAAAAAATTGAAATGCGTGATTCCGCTCAATTTACCTCTCAGTTTTAATTTTGAACTGTCTTGCGGCGTTCAAATGAAGTCCAAAAATAACAATGCGAATGTATGAGAAAGGAGTACAGGGAGAAAAATTTTCCATAGCACCTTTAGAAACGTCCATATTTTCCTCATCGGATTTCTTTTCGAGATAATTAGAACTCCCACGTGTCCATAGATAGGCTTTTGGTCGTCGTGAAAAGAACCCCTTTGGAACACAGCCTATTCTGCCATGCTAAGGAAGAACGCCGTATGAACATTCGGGGGTTGCCAAATTTCCCTGGACAAAACATTTATTTTTGACAACATTCATGCATATTTTTCCCTGAAATTTTCAGATATTTTAGATTCAATTTCGTACTAAATTATCTGAAAATTTTGGAAAATTATATTCGCAATTTTCCCAGTCAATTCGGTTTTTATCGGAGGAAACTTGGCAACGTCTGACGGCTCATACGACGTTCTTCCTTCGCACAGCAATATCAGGTTCTCTATGAAAGTAACTCGATTAATAGGAAAATATTAATAGGGCGTTCCTAGATGCACTAGGGATTTCTTCTCCGTGTAAATAAAAGAACACCATTTAGTGTTCCATACCCTATTCCTCCAAAAAGGAGACCGATTACCCGTCTTATTCAAGGCAAAATGCGAAATGGAACATGATGTAAAAGGGTTAAACTATTAAACAGCGCCAGTTTATCACGTCGCAGATTCGTCGCAGAGAGCAGAACTGCCTTTTACGATGAACCCTATCGTGCCAATAGCTCCATGCTTTGCACGGCTCTCGTGAAAATTGAATGACGACCTTTTTCTGAGGGGAGCGACGAATTATGATGCCTCAGACGAAGGCGGCAGACAGAGAAGCAACGGGTGTAGACATGCGGAATGAGTCAAGGTCTGAAACACTCCAGACTAACCTTGCGTCATCCTGGTGGTCAAAATAAAAGACTTGCGCAATGCGAATCGGCATCAGACATTTCTTCTCGGAAATGAGTCGTCCCATGATTTCCATCGCGCCCCCGACCGAATCGTGAATAAATCCTCCGTTCTCTGGTGCACGGAAATAGTGGCATTCCGATTCGTTCATTTTCATTGATGTCGGGTTTCCGCTGCATCCTGAAAAGGAAAAGAACCTCTTTCGGTGTAGGGGTGATTTGGATCGGGCAGTCGGAAATATTATGATTGCTTCATATAATGCGATGTGAGATTAGGGACATGAAGACATTTTCGTATCCATTTCACAACTACGTATTCTATTTTAATTTTTTTTTCTCAACATTTTTCAATTCAATTTGAGAGTTTTTTTTCTTTTTAAAAAAATAACATTTTCTTTTATTTTTAGAATCTTAGATGTGCGTGTTTTATATTCAAAATCTTGAGGCGTTTCCGCTTTACAATAACTAAACTGAGTTGACTGCAGCGCCTTGATGCAACTATTCGTGTTCCACGGATGCGCGTGTTGCATGTTCAAAATTGAAGGCACTCTCGATTTTCTCAATGCTTCGGAGATGCACGGGACTCGTCAGTTTTAGCCCTCAAACAACATAGAAGGGACTCGAACAACAGAAATCCAGGGACAGTATCACCAGTTATACTCAATACTAGATAAAAAAAAAAAAGAAAGAAAAAAAAATAATCACTCGCTAATTTTAATTCCGGTGATCGTAACAAGACGTGCGTAAAGTATCTTTGTCGTTCACTCCACTTCACTTTTATTATGGATCACGATCACTTCATGCCGTTTCTGTGTCGTCAATTATTTTGGCCCTCAAAATCTGGAATGAATGTTTTTTTATCACTATGTCAAATATTTTTTACGCATTATTTAAAAAAAAGTTCACACAAGCAGCCATGATTCTCGAGCATTTCAATAGGACCAGAATAATCATGCGTTATCAGTGAATGTTCTGAAGACTTAGACACCCCTCCCCCTCCTGGCAATGACACGAGACGTCTTCGAGCAAAATTCTCATCCATTCCAACAAACACCCACAACAGTTGCGCGGCATAAATTTGTCCGAGCGGCTCGCGACAGCGCTCCTGAAATTCGTTCCGAACAAGCGCAGATAAAAGCTCGCCTTTCACTCCCGCGCGGGAACGGGCGATCGCGATCGGTCCGAAAGTTTTCTCTTTCACCTCGGGTCGAGGGGCCAGCCGCGGCCCCCTGGATTCGTGGTCGAATTCCCCAAACAGCGCTCGTGAGTCCCCGGCAAATTGGGAGGCGCCGAATGAGAAGGGGCAAAAAAAGGCTGGAGATAAAACTAGAAGAAAGTCGAAAGCTAGGTCGAGCGCTGGACTCGGAGCGCGAAAGAGTGAAAGTGGTGACAGAGCTTAAGTATCAATATGACATTATAAATCGTGATAGAGTGGTAATGATTCGCGAGAGTTTCACTTTCAGTGTCCCCGCTCCGGTCGCCCCTCGTCGCTGCCAAATCGTGCATATTTTACATTGTGTACAAGCTGGGTTTCTTGTGAAATCTGGCGACTGCGCACTCCTCTGGGGCCATAACCCCCTTGCTTAACACGATTTCGTGATCGACTTGTGAATAAAATGAAAGCTTTTGGAGCACCGCGGCTCGCTCATTCTGGACCNGGGGGGGGGGGGGGGGGGGCACCTGGAACCGCAAGCGGTAAGCGGCTCGCTCGCTGCAACAATTGATGAGGCGACAAGCCGGCTGCCTCGTCTAAAACGGTCCATCCGATTCGGCCCACAGAAATGTTGTAACGATTGGTTTGACTCCCTCATAGAGATCATGTACTGCTCAATTGCCTTCATTCTTCTCCTGGATGCAGGTAAAATTACCGTCTGGTTCCTAAGCCCTTGATAGATGCCTCTCACTGGCTTAAAACGATTCGACTCTCCTACTGTATATGCTGTTTCTGGCTCGTTCAGGTGGAGACTCTTGATAAAAATCTGCGATATAACTTTCAAAATTGATGTTTTAGCAGTGGTTCTAATTCTAGAAAGATGTCTTTTTCAACTGCCTTTCAAGTTTGAAAAAATTTCTAACCAGCTGTAAAAGATTCCCTAAAAGTACGTTTTGGAGTATTTTTACGTTACTGGTGAAAAATGCGCACGAACACAAGAAAAATCAGCTTTCACGGTTTTTTTAACCAAGATCGACGGCTCTCCAAAGTATTCCAGGGAGAGCCCACTGGTTTGAAGTCACTGATTTTGTGCCTGATTCCTTTCTCTTGAGAGAACAATGTACCAGGGTCTCGATTATCCGCGCTTCGGAATATCCGCGGTTTTTTTCGGTGGTTCCCTGGCGAGGTTACTGATTCTGAAGCATATGGGAAAGATCGCAAAATTACAATTCTATAGTGCAAACCTCTATAAAACGTATCAACCAGCAACACTGTTTACTTGAATAACTATTTTTAAGGTAAAGTTTTCTCATTCTTGACTAAAAATTATATTTCCGTCTAATATCTGACAAGTTTTCATTAGAACCTCTCAGGACACAGCCTTTTAGATCACACGATTTGGCCAAGTTGCAATCAGTCTCGAATTATCCGCAAATTTCGATTATCTGCGGGGGCTCCAATCCCTGTCACCGCGGAAAATTAAGTCTCTACTGTATTTCACCGATGAATGAACCTCCCTTAGAGTACGCACCTTTTTTTTCTTCTTTTTTTTCCCATGTACAACACGGAAAGAAATCACGAATGAGTCCAGCTATTCGACGCGCATGGTACATAATCCCCCCCCCCCCCCCNGGGAGGGGGGGGGTTGCGGAGAAACATCCATTTGTGATGCGCACCGATGCAGTCTGAGCGATAGCCGATGATATCGCGAAAGTGAAAGTGAGTTATGGTCCTCCGGTCGCGCGCGCGGCCGAGCCAACTTATAATGGGTCTAATCGTCTAACGCTGCGCTTTGTATTTTTATCGCCGAGCCAGTTTCTCGTTACCTGTTTTCCTCTCCTGCGCGGGAATGTGCTCCAACTAACACTGTTTACGTTAATCGAGCAAGGTCACTGTTATGAGAGAAATAGAATCGGTGACTCACATGCTGCTGTCTTGCGTTCGGCTCGGGTCTCAGGCTCAGGATCATTGCGAGGATTCTCCTCGACTCGAGAAATTCAAAGGGAAACGAGTGATAGCGGGAACTTATATAAATAAGTAAAATGAGAGGATATTTGCATGATATTTTTATTTCGATGGAGTCGCTCTGGAGCACAGAGAAGCGTTGGCGCAATCTTGTGAATTTTTACTGATTTGATTTGATATAGATCGTTTTCGATACATCAAATAGGTGAGATTGTATCGATATCGATTGGTTTAACATGTAAACATAGCCTCAAAAGTCAATCAAGTAATCTGAGGGAACGGGGTTTTTCCTGATAGATTTTTTATTCTTATGAGTACTAAATGGCATCGCAAGGTGAAATGGTTAGGAATTTTCTCATTTTCATCTTTTCCGACTGAAGTGCTGAAAGTTTTGTTTGAGGTTATGTTCTTTGTTTTGAAACAAACGAAACATCGAACCACTATCGAAAACGATCTATAGAGAATAGATTGTAAAATTGTTAAACTTTAGGATTTTGAGTTGTAATGAAAGATCCATTTAAAAAGTGGAAGCAAAACATGGTTAATTAATATCGAGCAATCCAATCTGAGAAATATGTTGAAGTATAAACAAAAAGCCTTTATGGATGATGAGATTTAACGATTTAACGACCCTTAACGATTTGAATCTAATTTTTTTCCTGACTTCTAACGTCTGTTCTTTTTCCCTCATTTTCTTCCATATTTAACGCTTTCTCTTTATTTGAAAGAATGTTTTTGCCTTGAATTCAAAACCCTTACGAGCAGGCGAAGACACGGATGCGCGCCTTCATCTGTGTGAGTATGCAATTTGAGCTGCGCAGAGTTCAAAATAATTACATCGTGCGTTTGCTGGACTGCTCCCAACGGATTTCGATTTGTGTCTACATAAGTACGAACCTGTTATATGACAATCATATGGATGCCATATTTTTATCATTAATTTTTTATTTTTATGGTATTTTCTGTAGCAATCCCCCTCCCTTGTGAAACATATTGGTTTTATAAACCAATAATAAAAACCAATAAAACATAAACATGTACATATGGGAAAAATTCAATTATAAAAAAATTTCCTACTCGTTTTTTTCGAAAGTTCAAAGTTACGAAGAGAGGTGGGGTGGAAAAAATTTAGAAATTGTCAGATTTTAAAATTATTTGTGGCGCACAACTTATGAAAGTCTTCGTCCATGCCAACGGTCTCAGTAAAGGAGATCTCGTAAATCTTGCAGTAGGGTTTTTTTTTTTTTTTTTTTTTTTTTTTTTTTTTTTTGTTTGTTTGTTTGTTTTTTAAACATAGAATTATGATAACATTGCTCATTGAATGGTCAAAAAGCAAGTCATCTCCTGGAAAATCGGGAATCATAGTAATAATGGCACATTAGCACGAAGTTGTTCGGCCTGTTGGTTTTCCGACTATGTTAAATTAAGGGAACGGTCCAGCCCTTTAAATTCGTATGATCAGAACAAATTACAGAGCAAATCGGTCACTAGGCTGGTTATTTATACTGATAATCATCGTAACCCGAGGGCTGAAGCCTTGAGACATTCTCCACTACTTACAATTGGACTGCATTTAACAGAAAGGAACCAAGCCACATCAGCTATTGCCAATTTTAATTGGGCAATTTAATTTTTTACGAGAAAACGTTTGTGTGGATCCCTTTGAAAATGTTAAGGAATTTGCTTCGTACGATGTCGAAAATTCACTGAAATTTGCACGAAAATCCGCGCAACTGTTTTCATATAAAAAATTAAATTAGCCAATTAAATTTGGCAATAGCTGATGTGGCTTGGTTCCTTTCTGTTTAACGCGGTCCAATTAGATGGAACGATGCGATGGTAATAATTCATTCACTCAGAATAAGCAACGCGGATCAAGCGCTGAAAAGTTCAGTCGGCAACGACTGAATGATGTACGCAAACATTGTTGCTATGATGTGAAAAAAATATCCAGACGCGTTGACTCCGAAGAGAAGCGCATTTTTCGCACAACCTGGTGATATAGTTGATAAAGAGCGTGTTGTTGTGGAGGTGGGGCGCCATTGCTGTCTAGTTCACCGAGAAATCGTGAGAAATCTCGTGTGTATTGCATTCTTGGCATTGCCTGGACTTGAAAAATACCAATTAGCTTCTGAATTTTTGAACCTTTAGCTTTAACAGTGTGATTGTGAGGAGCCTCTGACTTAGACAGAATCGGAGTAGTAGTGAATGGAACCGGAGTAAAAAAGCATTTTACGAACTGTTGGGGCTGAGATGAGGAAGAACCCCAAAATGAGGATGACTCCTATCCAAAACTGACGTGATGCCGGATGCGAGGGAATTCACTTTCCCGCCGATGTGTTGAAATCAGTCCATAAAAAGTAGAGAGTATGGACAATTGGACAAAATCATTCAACAGTGGCAATTGAGAGTTACAAATTTGCCCATAAATTCACACGACGAAGCGTTATTAACTCAGTTTTAAAACCAATTTTGTCCATAAAATCCGTAAAAATGAAAAAAAAAAAAAAAAAAAACCTAACTAGAACCTATAATGTGACAAAGTAGATAACTGACGCAGTAGGTGATAAGGGGTCGTTCATAAAAAATGTAACGCGCACGCATGAGGAGGTTGTGGGAAGCGTTACGCCATTTTTTTAAGGTGTCAAAGAATAGGGGCCTACGCCGCAAAAGTGTTACGAGAGCGCGAGAGGGGGTCAAAAAATCCGATAACTAGCGTTAAGAAGTTTGATGAACAACTTAATCAGCCAAAGCACATAATTGATAATATAACAACTTAATCTGGGAAAAAGCCGCAACTTGCATCCAGTTGCAACATCAACAGGTTGCTTGATCTTCGGATTTTCATGTTAAGAGGTTCATGAACGGCCCCAAACGTCGAAGATTGGCAACAATCCCTTCTCACCTAGAGTCGCCCTCGTCTCTGCTTCATTTTTATGGTGAGAGTCTCCATGGAACCCATAAGTAACCATTCTCTCCCTCCTCATGTACTTTACCAGATTTATATGCACGATTTGTCTCCACCGAGCTCGCCCCGACTGTTTTAAGGTTCAAGAGCGAGGCCAGAGCCGCGAGGCCTTGCGGTGACCGAGACATTGCGCTACTGCTCGCCGCGGCGCGCCCGCCCCCCGCGCCGCCGCCCGTGCCCTGCCTCGGGGGGCCCCATCCCACGCCGCGCCACCGGGAGCAGGGCGACCCGCCACGGCCGAATCTCGACCTTGCTACTACTTGACGCCCGCCACCGCCACCGCGTGTCAAAACACCGACAGCGACGTCCACACCGCAGTCTAGACTCGCCACCAGCGACCGTACCACCAGCAACGCCCATCCAGCCCCAGCCGCAGCCGTTGAGTCCCTGCGAAAACAAAGGCGATGGAACTGTGGCTCTGGGCCAGGGTCGGGCTGCCATCGGGGTGCGACCAAGAATTTGCGCCAATGGGCTTCCAATCAGTGGCGTAACAGACTTCCGCTGGCCCCCCCTGCAAAATTTTTTCTAAGCCCCCCCTCCATGTCGATAAAATTCCAAAATCATCCCCCCTTCCGCCCCTCTACTTCCCTCACCCCTTCCCGTTTTTCGGCCCGAGAAATTTCAAATCACGGACTTGGACTTGGAATGCCTCTCCCCTCACTGTCCCGGATCCCGTACCAGATTAAATGGGGCCCCTAAAGGATCAATGATCTAAAGGGTGGGGGGGGCAGCCCAGACCCAAGGATCTACAAAAGGGCCCATGCAGGCCCAAGAATCCAAGGGCCTCCAAGGGCCTTGTGGGCCCTTTAGATTCATGCGTCACCCAAAGCCCGAAATCCCTACAAAAAGTGAGAAAAAAGAGAAAAATTTTAGTAATCACTGAGTGGACATTGGAAGGCAGGGGCCCTCCAGCAAAAAGAAAGTTAGGAACAGTCCAAAAGAAGTATGAAAAACCCTGAGCTAACAATAAAAATCAGCGGAAGAAGCTCCATCTCGGTAAGTAAAGGCCCAAAGTTTGAAACCAAAGCTAAGCATCAAAGAGACAGAGAAAAACAAGATTTCGGCGGCCGAGGGCCCGGAGGGCCCCCTAGGCGCTTGGGCCCCCCTGCATAGCAGGGTCTGCGGGGGCGCCCGTTACGCCACTGCTTCCAATACTGCCGTGCTAAGGAAGAACGCAGTATGAACCTTCAGGCGTTGCCAAATTTTTTTCGATTAAATACGAATTTCCTGGTAAAATCATGAATATTTTTCTTTTGATTTTTCAGATAATTTTGGACGCAATTTCACCTGAGGTTCCTGAAATTTTCAAGAAAAAAATATTCATAAATTTCCTTAAAAATAAACATTTTATTAAAGGAAATATGGCAACTCTCGAATGTTCATACGGCTTTCTTCCTTAGCAAGGCAGAATAGCCCTTCAGTCAAACTTGATTTTTCTCTGAAATGCAGATACGACATTAACTTGGATCGGTTTTTGCAGAGACGCACCAAGTTGCAATGCAAGAAGTTCGAATCGAGAACGAGAGGTTTTAAGTTTAATCCCTCCTTACGGGACTGTTCATAAATTACGTAACGCTCTTGGAAGGGAGGGAGGGGGTCAAGGAGAACTTTACATCACTTTATTTGTATGTGTTACAGGATAGGGACTTTACGTCAAAGTGGAGTTAAAGGTGGAGGGGGTCAAATATGCCGAAAAAGTGCGTTACATAATCTCAATGGCAAGGCCAAAGTTTAACAATTATTTTTACGTTAATATGTTTTTCTCGGATTTGAACAGTGGGTTGGAGGAAATTCACAATTGGTTTATTTCAAACCTACCCCTAAATAAAACTTGAATACTGTTATACCCCGTTCATTACCTCCCTCCGAGGCATATACTCGTGCTGGTACATTAGAACTTTTCTGGGAATGCCCGGCTAAAATTTACATTCCCTGGAAACTTCATTAGAGATACAGACAGATGCATACACACACAGCGATCACACCTTTCTGAAAATTCACGTAACCGAGAGCTTTATCGAGCACTTTCTCCGAAATACCAGTTTCCAGCATTTGATTTTCCCGGGAATGTTTGAAAGCTCGGTTTCCTGCCTCAAACTTCCTGTGCGGGGATTCATCATACCAAGTTAGGAGCCAGGTCGCCTCTCAAAAACAAGGGCGTTGAAAGCGTGCCTCTTTCGGCCTAAAGATCCCATGCTGCATGCAATAATGATACGGTGCATGTAAACAAACCTGGTTAAAGACGCCTCTCATAACGCCAAGACTCGACCGCGCCTCGAACGACCAAGTCAAGAGCCGCATCACGTTGTTCCACTTTTACTTTCCATCGAATGCTGCCGTGTTGAGGAAAAAATGCTGTATAATATTCGGAAATTGCCAAATCACCTCCTATAAAACAGGATTTTCTTGCGATAGATAGTGTATTTTCCCCCTATAATTTTTCAGATAATTTCAATCGTAATATTGTGTAAGGCTACCTGATAATTTCAAGGAAAATTATTCATAAATTTCCATAAAAATAAATATTTTATCCACGGAAATTGGGCAACATCCAAATTTTTACTCTGCGATTTTCCGAGGCACGCCACAATATAGCTCCAATTTAACGGTGAGGCAGTTACAACAATCGTGGCATCCCGCACAGTCGGCCTATTATCAGATATTGAAATCGAATCTGGGCTATAAATGAGCATGTGTGTTCATTATCGCATCCAGTGTGTAGCCGAAAATTTTTAATAAGGGTTCGGATAGGTGGCTTGAATTACAAAATTCCGAAAAATTACAGAAGAGTTAACTCTCAGATGCCAAAACCGGGAGCTACAAAAACACGTGAGCCGCGGTCGCGAGTCGCACCGGTCCGATACATTCGCACGAGCTACAGATATAGGTCTACAAATCCATTGTAAAAAAGAATCGATCATCAAATTTTAAAAAAAGAAAAAAATTGAGTGTCATCTCAACCGAAGAAATAAGGGGCTGGAGGTAAATTTCTCAACTTTTCTTCCAAAGCGGAGTGACACCTCGTTGGCTGCATAGAGCGGAGCATGCAAGTACACGCTACGCGCCTTCAATTTTGCGGACGCAACACGGACGTCCATCAGGTACGAATAGTTGTATCTCAGCGCCGTCGTCAACGCGCGCCTTTTCTCTAACTCTCTTTCCATGTTTTTTTGGCTCCGTTTGTCTTACATGTAGGGGTGCTTGGAGGGCACGTTAAGAACACAACCGAAGATAGGAGAGACATAATCGGGCCTCGTTTCTCAACTTTTCTTCCGAATCCGAGCGACACCACATGGCAGCGTGGAGCAGAGCTTCGCGAGTTCACGCCTCGCGCCATCGCGCCTTCAATTTCGTGTATGCAACACGGACATCTATCAAGTACGAATAGTTGTATCTCTGCGCCGTCATCAACGCGCACCTTTCCTCTTACTCAACTTCCATGTTGTGTTGGTTTCGTGCATCTTATTTGTAGTGGCGTCTAAGGGGCTACACGAGCAACACAATTGAAGATAGGAAAAATTTAACTGGGCCTAGTTCTTAACTTTTCTTCCGAATCCGAGCGACACCTTATTGGCAGCTTAAAGCGGAGCATTGCGATTTCACGTCACGCGCCTGTTCATTTTGAGCAAATTGACCGGAATGATTTTTGACGTTTATTCATAATGTTTTTATTTACATTCATTTTCTTTGAACGTTTTAGGGTTCAATTTATCAGCTCAACCAGAATCAGCCTAATTTGCGTTTTGCGATGATTGTTTACCCCTCTTTCAAATTTACCCCCATACCTTCCGTGGTGACCATCCACACGGAGAAAAAATCCTCGTGCGTGGGACCCGAAGTTTAGGTCATATGAATCACTGAAGTTTTCAGATGCTCGATCCGAAAACTTCAGAGATCCATCTGACCTAAACTTCGGGTCCCACGCAAGAAGTTTTTTTCTCCGTGCACACCTCGACCTGCCTGGGCCATTTGTCGGGCCAGACCGGCACTTATGTAGGGAATCTACTCGTCTCTGGCGAGGTCACACGGAGTAAAACGTTCAGTAGCTGCAATGTTTCCTCTCTAGTAAACCCGCTAATCGAATATCGAGGATTGCGAAGAGCTTCTCGACGGTTTATGACATTAAACTCCGAGACGTCTCAGCTCCCTGCAAACGGGACTCAAAGGAAACCCTGGCCTCGCTCATCAAACTTTACCCCCCGATGTCAACCGAGTCAAGTCAACTTACATTAGAAACTCGGGGCCTCGGGTTGCGTACGCTCGCGCCATGCGAAATCGAAGACAGCTTTCACGAACACAGAAAAATTACGTAAAGGGCGTTTTCGGAGACCCGTAACTTACACGTGAACGGGACGTAGGACAAGCGCCGGCCGTGTAACAGATGTGCCACCGTCCGACGGCTCTGACTTCACTCCAAGATTGCCGCTTAACGCTCATGCAGTCGTACTTCTGTGCTAGGGAAAAACGATCTTTGGTCAGTAGCATGTTGCAAAATTTCTCCCGATAAAATATGAATTTTTGAGAAAAGTTAAGAATATTTGGACGTATTTCTATTAAACGGAGCTAAGCGCCAAAGGGGGAGGAAGGGAGAGGGGGGCTGAGATTGGCGGGTGTTGCGGAATGCGGAATGCGCTCTGCAACACCCAATCGGCATATCCTCCTATTCGAAATCATCAGAAAATTAACACCTCCTGATCTTTTCTTCCACTCCTTTGCGCCAACCTTTTACAGGAAGTCCACGCCGTATCCTCCCGGGAGGAACCCAACCGAAAACCTGCTTGAACAACCGATCGTCTGCCTTTGAATTATCGATCAAGAATTTTACTCTCTGAAAAACAAAAGCGGATCCAGCAATGTGGCAACACCGAATTTCCTCCACTTAGACCTATGTTAAGGAATCGATTCTTGTCGAAGCACCTGGTCCCTCCAAGAATTGATACATTCTACAAATTTAAATAGAGGAAAAACAATCTTGCTAATTTGCTGAATCTGCCAATGTTGAAAAATTTGAAGAAAAATATTTACAAGGCTTCTCAAATATCCTAGCATTAAGGGAAATCTGGTAGCGTCTAAAAGCTCATATGGCGTTTTTTCCTTGGCACGGCAGCATAGATAGAACGAGTTACGCGGAGCCGCAAGTGTAATATCTGTAGCTAACTGGAGTGGATTAGATATTGAGTAACTAGCGCTGCAGTGATTTCTAATTTGTGCACAACAAGTAAAAGTGGTGAGACTGGAATAATTATTTCTAGGTCCCATCGCCGATGACACGGCGCGGCGCGCGGGATCGCGAGTGGAAAGTGAAACTAGAAGGTGGTCCTGGCGCACTCTGGAAGTTCGTCCGCTCGGAGCGAAGCTGATCGTGACATAATAAACCTAGCTAATAACTTATCTAGTATTACTCGGGTACCCTGACCCTCGCACCCCATTCACAACTCCGAACCTTCGTGCGGAGCCTGATCGTCGTCGTTCGGTTCGGAGAAAGTGCAAGTCCAGGAAAGCGAGTGCAAAAAACAATCCGAGTAGTGGGATGTTGGAAAGTTAAGACTTTTGATCTCCTCGGCCTTTCTCTCGTCCCTCCTTTCCTTTCCCTCGCCGTTGGAGCCTTTGATCTGTGGAGTTGGCGGTTGGAGTGGCGTGGCATGGTCCTTTGCTTTCAGTGGCATGGCGTGCTTTGCGATACATCTAATCATCTGCCATTCAAACCAGTGGAAAGGATCAATTAACATTGAACACCTTAATAATCGATTCTTTCACATAGCCTCAAATGGGGTTGTATCGATAATTAATCGATCGTTCACGCTTCGCCGCTGTTTGCGTTTCCTCCTCTCTGACCGAGGCCTTGTCACGCGCATCCTACTTTCCTGGCCGATGCAATGCTTTATGCCTTTATCCGATTCCCAGGGGCATTATGAGAGGGCAGTCCTCGGTTTGACCCTCTCATGTTCGATGTGATTGCGCGTGGGGAGAGAAAAATGACATTAATAAATAATGATGAAACTAGAAAATGGCTTCATCTCAGCTTGGGACGTTGACAACTTTCCAGTCTCTGTCACATATCACTGAGGATAACCAACCGTTTATAATTCTGAGGTGAGCATGGTTCTTTAACAGCCTGAAAACAGTTCTTACATTAAGTTGCATAAAAAAAATAGGGGCCAAATTATGGTACGAGCAAAGATTTTGCAGTAATACGATTAATTTATAAGTAACACAAGATTTTATCATTGATTTTTTTTTTTTTTTTTTTTTTTTTTTTTTTTTTTTTTTAAATTTATGGTTGAGGATTACAGCTTAGCCGTTAATAAATGGATGTATACAACGCCATTTTTCCACGTCCAATATTGACGCAGCTCCTCAAAAACCACGTTGATGACGAAATTCAACGCAAGAGTGCATGCCATGATTGTTCCACCCTGCTGTTGTTAGTAATGTATCCTGACAGCAACAAACTGTACTCCGCACATGGCCTTAACAATGAATTCAATTTCAAGGTGAAATAAACCACCAGAACCCCCGCTTTCTCGATGAATTTTAGAGGTAATTACTTTGCGTTTTGACATATCTCATTTGTTACTCCTCAACATGATTCCAACCATCGAAACACACGTGTTTAACATATCACACACTCTTCAAAACTAAACAATCGTGTAGATGTATCATCATCTGAAAAAAAAAAATTGCGCCATTGTAATCGTTTGAATACAATTCGGCGTGCGGGAGCATCGCAACAGCGATGCGACGAATACCAGCTTCATTAGACCCACTCTCAATACAAACCAATCCCAAAATAGGTTGTCTTCTCAAACTCCTATTACAAATTAGTCAATTCGAAAGGGAACTAAAATTTTGGACTGTCGCGAAGGCGGAGAGCTCTGGAGTCGCTCACTAACAATCGCATTTGCTCATCAACATATTGCCGAAAATTGCGAAAGCTATAAAAAAACACTAAAGTGAGACTCTCAGACGAGACCTCGAAACTCTGAGGAGGGTGACACACTGCCTCGAGGCTGAGTTCAGGTTCAGGGTCACCGAGGATGAGGCCCGTAGATGTTTGATAATGGTGCGAGCGATGCGTCATGTGGACTCACCATTTAACGCCGCTCAGTCGGTTGCCAGTACCGCATCTCTCGTGGGGGTGGGGTGGGGTGGCTGGATCTCCTCTTGTTTAATTAGGCGGGTTGCTCGGGCACAGCTTTGCCGCCGCGACGCGACGCGTCAAGTGCAGGCAGCGTCGCGGTGCAGCGCGGCCGAGTGCGGGACGGAATGGATGGAGTGCCATTGCCACCTCACGCTGCCTTCGGAGCACAGTGGGATTTGTCTAACTTAACCGAGGCTTGAATAGGAAAATTCATAATCCGTAAAGCAAAAGAGAGATGGTTACCAGCTAAGGATTCACTTGAGTAAGGTGAATCTAATTGATCCAGGAATCACTGGAATATAATCTGATATTCTGTACAAAAATTAACTACTGAAACGTCCCAATAGAAGTGAACAGTTTATAAAGGAATCTATTCGATCATAATGGTGTATTGCCAATGAAATGTCCATGGATCCTCACGCTGGATATACAATTATTCGTGCTCTACAGATGCGCTTGTTGCATATGCAATGATATGAAGGGGCGCTGATTTTTCTTACTCTCGCAGGCATGCTGTGTTAAGAGAAGTCGATTTTTGCCATGTGTGGGTATCTATGACTCACCATAGGCTCCAGGTGGTTAGGTATTTAGGCACTTAGGTGCTTTTGGGTTTATTATTTAGTAGGCTGTGTCTGATCGAGAAGATGCTATGCATGTTTGATAATATGTATTCCGGTATTCGACTCCAAGGAATCTGAGGAAACTTGCATCGTCAATCATCATTAGGCGAAAAATAACTGACTCTTAACTTAACTTTTACCTTATTCGTTTGCATTTCTTAGATTAGGGACGCAGAGTCTAGATGGCCGAATTTTGCCGGTTCTTTCACCGTACTTAAATATATTTAGGACGAGTCTCAACTGCACTGAAGTCCGGTTTAACGCCTCTGATCGGCCTGTGGTGCGGTTTTGACTCATCGATGGATGTTGCACCAGTGCACCTCCATGTGAAAGAGCCGAAAAAATTCCGCTCCTGAAATATATTGTCTCTCTTTACCTCATTTATTTACGACAGGCTTTACACAAGGAATGGAAATGTAGGCCTGGAGCAAACCCTTTATAAGTAAGGAACAGATCATACAAATATTAAATCAATTGAATGGAATTCATGATTGTTGTTTTAAAGCCAAGTGCTGAGTGGGTAAATTCCCTTAGTGCGGGGGGCCGAAAAGAGTTCTGCTTTCTCGGTGACTTGGGCTCTCTGTCATCAAGGACCGCGATGCCGCGTCGCGACGCATCGTGCGGGAACGGCGCGCGGCGCGGCGCGGTGCGGTGCGGTCACTTTCTCCGCTCCGCGGCCAGCGCCGCGCCGCGCCGCTCCACTGCTCCTCGACTCTCGCCCTTTTTTGAAGGCGGAGTAGAAAACCAGCTGATCCGCTCACGTTTCTTTCGGGGCCCACCGCTCGGACATGCACTTTACCGGCCCAGTTTCGGACTCCTTACAATCAGATCCATGAATGGGCCAGTTGCGGTTGCGCGTGTTATCACACTGAGGAAAAAAGTTCGGTTGCACGTGCCGTAATACGGTGTTTGATATTGACCGCACTGCACGGCTCTTGTAACTGTAAGCTAGATTCTGGTAACCTTATCCTCTCAAAGCATTGGTGATTCTTGGAAGTTGGCAACACTGTTTTTCCTCCATTTGAATCCATTAAAAATATCGATTTTGGGTGAGGCAAGCTGCCTCAACAAGAGTCGATTGTTATGCGTACATTTAAATGTACGAGTCTTGTTAGTTTTACAGCTCGGTTTCAGGAACCAAAACTACGGTCACATTGACTAAATAGTGCGGTTGATGTGTTGAAATATGCTGGGCTGAACTCAGGGCCGGATCAAGGGGGTGGCCACATGGGCCGCGGCCCATGGCGGCAAAATTTAAGGGGCGGCAAATTTTGCAATATTTTTGAATTTAAGTATCAAAAAATGAGAGAAAACAATCGGACCCAGAAAATGAATTACAAACGAGAAAAGGCGACAAAATCTCTAATTTCCTGAGAGTAAAAGTATAGTAATTAGACATTTTGTCGTCTTTCCGTGCTACAAGAGACAACACCTTTAATTAGTCGAGTTAAGAGAGAAACCAAACACGCAATTTGACCTGGAACGGAGTGGCGTAGCGGTCGGCATGAAACACATAGCGCCTACAAGACTGCATGGATACTTCACACATTGCGTCAAACACTCTGCGGTCAGGAGCAGTCGGCTTGAAACGCATAGCGCCTACAAGACTGCATGAATACCTCACGCATTGCGCCAACACAGTACGGTCGGCGCGGCGGTGGAAGTTAAAATTTTTAACCACCTTTATGTTTATTTTTTCATAATTTTTTCGTTCTTTTTTATAAATGGAAGGCCTTGTCCAAACAAGGATGGGTTTACGGAACTGAACTCTTTGTTAGTGTTGACAGGGCTTTTACAAAAAATGTGCCCAACACAAGTAAACGCGTATGCACCCCTCCCCCACCGGCACGTTCACTTGATGGTTTTTATAGATCGTATTCGACAGAGCACACAGGTGAGATTATATTGATATCGATTGGTTCAATATGTAACGAAAGCCTCAAAAGTCAATTTAGAAATCTGAGGTAATGGGTCTTATATGATCGAATTTTTATTCTCTCGAGTACCAAATGGCATTGAAAAGTGAAATTGTTAGGAATTTTCTTATTTTCAACTTTTC
Source organism: Bemisia tabaci (assembly GCF_001854935.1). NCBI lineage: Eukaryota > Metazoa > Arthropoda > Insecta > Hemiptera > Aleyrodidae > Bemisia > Bemisia tabaci. The sequence goes on along the minus strand of NW_017549038.1, from coordinate 871,868 downwards.
CAAATTAAATCCTAAAATTATTGTTTGAGGTTATGTTCGATTGTTATGAACCAAAAGATACATCGAACCACTGTCGAACATGATCTATTGATGTTTCAAAACGAATGAGAAGGGGGCGGAAAAATACAGGCGGCCAATGGGCGGCATGTAGGTAAAGCCGGCCCTGGCTGCGTTATATATTGAAAATATTAGAATGAGAGCCAGTACGCTGTGATAATACATAATTTATACATTTATCACTCACATACTTATTGTAATGTGTTATAATAAATGCCGAGGCCTTTCGGTTTCACAGAGCCAACATCTCAAAAAACTATATCAATTTTGTAGAAGGATTACGATTGACTCCTAACGTGAAACCTTGCCTGTATTTCTAAAAAGAAAGAAACAAATACAAAAAAAGAAGAAAAATATGCCTAATGAATAATCTGTGACGATAAAAGTGTATCAAGTCCATTAAATTAAGCAGTTACAACGCCTCTGCCACTGAAAAACGCTTTACTCGCGGATTCTGATGGATGTCTGTTTGCCGCTTCATTCATCTCGTTTCCCATTAAACTGTTAATTGTATGTTTGCATTTTACTGCCGCCTAAGCATTTCCATTCACTTAGAGTATTGGCGGTAAAATGATCAAGGTTTCAATATCGTGCCCGGATTCTTAGAATCGCTTTGAATAATCCTTTCCCTCAAGGTTTTCTGAGGGAATTTGCGTTTTCCAGGTGAAGCGAGCGACATTCTTTCCCGTCGATGCAGCGGTAGCAGACACGGGCGCTAGACAGTGGCGTAGAGGGTGGCCTGATCAGGGTCGACATAACCTGAAGGTTAACGAGAGCAGGACACAGGCATGCCGCTTGAGATATTATTCAACCGGACGGTCGAGGAAGTGTTTTAGGTATCGGTTTACCGCGAAAACCATTCTCAAGCGTACAATAATGCGAATTGCCGCCACTGGATCCACCCTCGGGCTTTCCAAAGGCAAGCGAACGGATGTTTGACAGAAAAGAATGTCCGGTTCTTAAAGTTGAAGGATCAAGGCACACGATTAAGTGGAAATTGGATAGCAACGTTCGATGAAAAAAACTTATTTTAACAATTATGTCAATTTCTGTACATTTCATTGCACTCTGATTACTAGATAATGGAAAAACATACCTGAACAAATGAAATCGTAGACTTACGAAAGATTTAGCACAGATATTGATTAAAGAGCAAATGAGGTCATTGGTGTTCAAGTGCAATAATTAGTTTGTCCTTTTGATTTTGAAAAATTAAACCTCCATATTCGAAGTAAAAGAAGAAAAAAAGCTTTCTTGATTTAAGATGAATAATTTCTTGGATGAAATTCGCGAGTCTAAAATATTTGTATTCGTTATCTTTCCGACGTGCATTGCTCAAGGAATGTAACCTTCCGAGATATATCTTTTGCAATGTAGGTATTCCTCTTTCTTCAAGGCGAAGTTAGACGTGAATAATTCACGCGATGAGGCCAATAAAAGGTGATATTAATATTTTAACAACAATCGCACCACACTTTTCGGAAGAGAATATGCTCAAAGAGAACTTCGTGCCTCTCTTCTCCCTCCCCCTTCATTCCAAAAAACCAAAGCTCAAATATTGCTGCGAGCGAGACGGTGAGTTGCATATCGATGGCTGCAGTTGGTAACGTACTTCCGATTGCCGATGCGAGTCTGCGCTTGTTTGTTATTATTAAAAGAAAACTAACGAACTAGCTGACGCTACCAGATTAGCACTGTTTTACACATAACTCTTTAAAAAAAAAAAAAAAAAAAAAAAAAAAAAAAAAAAAAAAAAAACCTTTCAATGCTAATAGATGATAGATATGACTGGTTTGGTCAAGGCTATCCGATTATAGGCAGCACATTAATTGTCTCTCTTTCACCCTCCCCTCCTCCTCTTCCCCTTCTCACCTTACACTAGAATAAAATGAGCTATACCTATATGTAATCCTTATTTCTGACAGAAATTGACGTTTATGTAAGAGCAATATTTTTGATTTTCCCCATTTTGCCCTTCATGTCGTGCAAAAAGTGCGAGGTCACAATAGTGGGGTACAAGGGGCCCCACTGAAATAGGGCATGGTAACCGCTTGGTCTGGCAGCCTGTCTGCCAATTCTGGTCGAGAGGGAGGGAGGGGGAAGGAGGGGGAGTGGATGACGTTGAGGGGGACAGCGAGGGTTGAGCCATGATGGCTCACCGTTTTCACGGTCGTCTGGGATCACCTGCCACGCACGCCACCGCCACCCACATACGCGGAAACACCGAAAAAGACCGTCTCCGCCACCGTTACAACACACCCAGATCGATGGCAGGGCCGGATCTACGTTTCACGTAGGGGGGTGCAAACCCAGATTTTGGCGCCCCCCACGCCGGGGGTCTGGGGGGTATGGAATACCCCCCAGGAAGGCGGGGGGTTCGGGGGTCCCCCCCGGAAAATTTTTGAAAATTACAGCGTACCAGAAGGCCGTTTTCCGTAGTTTTTAGTGAAAAATTTATTTTTTTAAGTTTGATTTTTGAGGTCTCAAAGAGCGGTATACGCGCATGTAAAAATACTTGAAGTCGCATTCCTCAATACATTCTTTATGTGTGCTTTCTATAAAGCACTGACAGATACGTACTTACACTTCACATTTTATGAATGAATATTGGGTGTACCAAAGGGTAGGTTGAAGCTCCAGCGAATGAAGGAGGTAAGTATAAGTAACATTTTTGTGCTTTTTAGAAAGACGATTTTAATGTTGAAAAGTTACGTGGGGTCTTGCAGCAAAAAAAA
>NW_017549038.1:854835-867848 GCF_001854935.1 Bemisia tabaci | reverse complement strand
CTAATGTTATTCCTGTTTCGAGCTTTGTGGCGATTAGGCGTGGTAAAGCGCCAAAGATCGCTATAAAAGCGACTCATATGTATGTATTCCTGTTTCGATGTTCGTAACCTCCCTCTCCTCTTCCCCCCTTCTCACCCTCCCTCCCTCTCACCTCCTTTCTAAAAAAAGTCATTGCCATTTTGGCGCCCCCCCTGAAGTGGCGCCCGGGGCACGTGCACCCACTTGCCCCCCCCTAGATCCGGCCCTGATCGATGGCGCGTTCACATCTCGCAACTTGTTTCATTAAGAGCAACATCTCGCCAATACGAGTCTTCCTCTAAACAATCGACGGCGTGGACTCGAACTATGAGTCCCTGGTGAAAATAATCAGCCACCGACACCCAAACTTAGTTAACGATGATTGATATTTGTATGAGTCAGCACGTGGTACTTAATTTCCCACCCTGAACATTAAAATGACCCCATTTTGAATCAAATTCAGAAGAATTTGGATGAATCTTAGAGCGTTTTTCTATGTTTACCCCTCTCCAAAAATCCTCCAAACGACGCTCTCTCCGCAATATTTGGCTAATATGACAACCCTAGATCTGGCTAGAGAACCTACGGAGGGAGATTATGAATATGTCTGTTTTTTGGGTTTAGGTCATAGAGCTTTTATGGCCCAAAATGGCAGCCTACTTATGGACTCAATATCTGCAGAATGATGTATTATTAACATTTTTACCCGTCGTTTTTGAAGCTTGTATTTGACTTAGTTTTTGTATAAAGTCACTATAATTTTTGCGAAGAACGCTCATAAATGAACATTCTTGACCTGATTGGTTTGAGGTTGGAATCTAAAGATGGGCAGTGACATTATCCGTGTTATAAGGCTGGCTGCCCGTTTGGGCCCTGAAAGCTCCACATTTCGACATGTCCTTATTACTCTCCCTATGTAGGTAAGGTACTGTAGATCTGACGAACATGTGTGGATTTTGCTAGAGCATCAACATCTAAAAATAAGGGTCATTTGAATATATTGCGGCGGATTTCAATTCGAGAAGGCTTCTCAATTAGAATTCAGTGCAATGACACCGGGTTGGCGACAGGCTCGACGGTAACATCAACTCTGCCAACGCTGAGGAAAAACACCGTATGAGCCTTCAGGCGTTGCCAAATTCCCTTTGATAAAATACGAATTTATGAGGGAAAATAATGCATATTTTTCATCCGATTTTCAAAGTTATTTTGTTCGCAATTTAATCTTCATTATCTGAAATTTTTAAAGAAAAATTAGTACAATTTTTCTCAAAAATACACGTTTTATTCGGAGGGATTTGGCAACGCCTGGTGGCTCATACGGCGTTTTTCCTCAGTATGGGAGAACTGCACTGGACGCTGACCCGCTCAACAGCGGCGACCTATGCAGAAGTGCAGTCGGCTCATAAATAAAAGATTCGCACGAAAACAATGAGCCCTTGGCGAGGATCCGGGACTCAGGAGGAGGCGAAAATGAAAATGCTGATTTGGAAATGTCAGTGGGAAATATTTCGAGTGACTACGGCCGGGCCGCGGAGCGAAGGCTGAATAAATTGGGGCGATTAACCGGTTGGACGGTTTCGGCGTTGGGCATGCCGGTCTGCGTCTCGCCGGCGTGTCTGCGCCGTTTCCGCCCGGGTCACCCCGCGCCGCCCCCGCCCCGCTGGCTGCCCGGCGGCCCGGCCCGCGGTGGATCCGACCGACCCAAAAACGCCAGAAACCGCCTGTTTCCCCACTCAATGAGCCCCCAGGTCTAGACTCTCGTTGTCCGATCGAATTACAGACGGGGCAACTCGGGGCTCATCGATGACCCAACTTTGCACCACTGACCGATTAAAAGGCTCGAGGTGTCTTCAATGACCTCTCTTTTAGTCCCTCCTCTGACGTAAGGACGTACATCGATTTTCATATGAGCTCCAAAAAACATGGAATCATATGTAAAATGGGGCTCACCAGGAAATTAAGATAACCTCTTGAGGGGTGATGCTCTTACTTGAAGATTTACCCAGTTCACACAGTGAGGGTGAGAGCTGAAAATTAGAGTATCTGGTGAAAGTGAAAGTATGATTTGGAGTGGATCTAAGAGGAGTTGGGGGGGGGGGAGGACTCCACCAGAAATGCTTGGCCCCATGTATAAAATTTAAGGGATTTTGCTGAATATGAGTGTGACATATATTTGGACTGAGTTAAGCAGAAAGGAACCAACCGACATTTCGGGAAAAATTGAGTTATGAGTGGTTTTGAACTGAACCACTGCTGTACTATCTATCGCCAAAAATTCAAAGTTTTTGTTGGAGCAAATTTTGCATAAATTGAACTTGAAGTTTATCTTTTACATTGAGTCTCATGCAGGAGCCAAACTTTAAACCTCTTTTTCTCGGTTCGATCCCGATGTGGCTTGGTTCCTTTCTGTTTAACTCCGTCCATTTCATCTTTGAAATTCTACTTCAGTTGATTTTTTGGTTAGAGCAGTTTTGCTTCTAACACGATTAATAATGTTTCAAATTTTTCCTGCAAGTACCCTCAGACCTGCCTTTTGCAGCTAAGGAAATTGCCATCGACCCCAATTTTAAGTGTCCTGATGGCGTGCCATTTTGTGGCTCCCAGAATCCCAGATCTCCCTAAGTTTCTCAGGAGCCTGGCACGCAACCTGAACTGGAAAATACTACAGAATTGACAGCAAAACTCTATTGCTTTTTCTCTATTTATTTCTGTCTTTCTTACTTTCGGAACGTGAGAAAAATTCATTTAATAAACTACAATTTGAAACATTGATCTTGTAAACTTGCGGAGATCGTCAGAAAATTTTCTCGCGTAGTCAAAAAAAAACTGTGTCACTGGTGCGTAAATTGGATAGCCCCTTAAAATTTCCGGGAAATCGCGCGATTTTCAGCAGTCGGTGAGGTAGGGACGCGACAGCTTTCAGTTCGTTTGAACAACACCAATAAATTTAATATGAAGTAGAGTAAAGAGACCCTCAAATTTGCAAAAATATGTCTGTCGAGCAACGACCTTAAAACCTCATTTTCAGCTCCCATTTTCAGCGTGTGAACTAAACATTTGTTCGTGTCACTCGAGCCTTAAATAATCAAAATACCCCTTTTGTTTGATGACGTCCACTGACATGAGAGAATCCTCCGATGGCGAAGCACTCAAGCTGCACAATCATTACAATATCTGATTACAGTCAATAAGTTTTTTTGAATTTTTGCACTGCGTAAAGGAGCAATAATGAATATTAGTTAAATGATGGTCAAACCACGAATGATGCCATTCATACAATATGCGTGTTTTTTGACATCTGTTAAGACTAAATGTTAATACATCGCCAAGGAATTGAGGGGTTTGGAGGACACGGCGCAAAAGTGGAGTTTCGGAAAAAATGTAGTTATTAATGATTTCAAGTAAAACTAGTCATTATGCATCTTCTGTGAAAAATTCCCTCCCAAATTCAAATTTTTAAGCGTCAAAAAGTCAGTTTGAACTATCTCTCCGCCATAAGGCTCCATGTTATTTCGAAACTTCGAACACGTATTTCTCGAAATAGCAAAAACTGCACTTATGCACATTGTCCTTCAAGCCTTGAAGCATTGATCCTTAGGCGCACCACTTTCGTCGTAAAATTTCAAAAAGGAATTTGTAAATTGTGGCTTATATTTATACAACGTCTATTTGTACAATCTGCACGGTCACGGTCGTCATTTCAGTCAGATCGTTGAATACCTGAAAAAAGCAGTTGAAAATTCGCCAGATCGGATATTTTTGGACCACCGCGGAAGGGAATATTTTAACACTTCACCTCGCAAAAAGAACCCAGGGTGCGGTGCGGTAAACGTCCAGCTCATGGTGTTGCTCCTTTGACGTAAGGGCGTATCTCTATGTCCACACGAACCTCAGAAAACATAGAGGTATACGAAGCACAGGTCTCGCATAAATATTGTGGTACGCCTTTACGTCAGAGGAGCGAAGATGGGTACCCCAATCCGTCGAGGGAGTCCCACTCATCCTGCGGCGCAGCGCGCCGTCGCGCTCTGCGCCAGCAACCCGCCTTTCTCTCTATCAAAAAAATTAATTTAATCAACACAATTTTCTGTTGAAAATTCATTTCGTCATTTTCCATTACTTCCTATGGACTTGGAATCATTCGACAAAATCCCGTGTAACTTTCTCTAGGCTCCTTAGTTAACAGAAAAAAATCAGAGAGACAAAATAACGCGAGCTTAAGTTATTATCTATAAGCTGGGTGGCTAATGGTCAATTTAGATGATTCCCTTTAGGTTAGCCTACAGGTGTAGGCCCTACAGTCCTACACCAATCGTTGGCTTTTTGTGTGCCATTCGCAGTCTGCAACGATGCACTTCTCAAATCGCCGAACGGACAGACAGGAATAAATTAGTGCGCAGTTCGAAGCAATTGAACTCCAGGACATGCTTGCACAACTTACGCAAAGATCCAAGACCACCATGCATTCGTTTATTGAAAGCACACCTCAAACTTAGCCGGGGATTTTGGTTCAGAGGATAAACTTGTGACGTTTTATACCCTCCCTCACAGTCGAAAACATGTTCCTCGCAACCGATCCTTGGCTCACCTCTTTGTCGATCTTGAATTGAGAAGAATTTTGTTAAAAAATAATAATTTAAAGTAAATAATTTTTTTCTGATGTGGATCGACAATGAGTATCGGAGTAAAGAGGAACCAAGTACTTCAACAAGCACGGGGCTCGTTTTTTGGTTGCTTGAAAGAACCTCCCCTCCCTTTCCCTCAAAATATAAAATTAATTTTGAAGAAAATTTGATTTATCTGGAAATAAACAAACTAACAAATGCCTTGTACTTCAATAAATGTACAATTTTGGAACGAAAACTTTTCTTTACGATAAAAATAAAAGAAATTCCAAAACTTGCAGTATACCCTTGTTTTCCAATAAACTCAGTTTCTCTTTGCTAGATTTTATCCATCTCCTCCTCAATTTTTTTCATGGGGCATTCAGAGGTAGGATCGGTCAAACAACTGCCGCTTGCAAAATCCAGGTAGTCAGCACCAGCAGCAGGGATTACTGCTAACCGTGACATTTTAGTCGTCTCAACGTGCCGACCGTGATGTGATCGCACTTATTTTACACTACGATTTGCATACAGGACGAAGAATTTTGCAAAACTTGCGTATTTAACTCTTTGTGTTTACCCTTTTGCTGACTGTCTGGTTTTCGAATCCTGCAATTCATTTTTGCGTGGAGGAGGAAAACCGAAACCCCCTATTAGTATCGAAAAGGCAACCATTTGTAAAACTGGACAAAATACTCGACATGTGGTTTGAATATTTTGGGGAGAACAGTTCAGATTTATTTTTATTTTCCCGCGCATAGATACTTGCAGAAAACTTATAACTGGGAACACACTAATTTTTAAAGAAACTGGAAAGTATAAAAATGGGCTACACTCGATCTCAAAGCAGATTCGTTGCTGATATTTTCTGTCAATCAAAATGTCATTCCTCATTCACCTATACTCAAAAATTGCGGAATAATGTGTGGTTATGCATGAACTTGTCCTGAGAGATGGTGATTAAATTGCAAGGTGAATCGCAGTTTATCGTGAAGGAGTACGAGTATTTACGATGTACATCAACTTTTAGTGAATTTCTCAGTTACGATGGTGAACAGAGAGACAAATATTTCTGAAGTGTAGTTGTTACAAATGTAGCATAAAGTAATATCACTGAAATGCATTTGATTTTGCAGCAGGGCGACGGACTGGGCCAAAACCAAGCAATTTTTTCAACAAGGCATGGTTGCTGTTCAAGATTAAAAATGTGAAGGGGGAGGCTGAAATATCAAGATTTTACTTAAAAAAAAAAAAAAAAAAAAAAAAAAAAAAAAAAAACTTCTATAGAGCCAAAATTTACGTTGAGGAGGAATTTTTTTAAACTAATTTCTTCATGTTATTCTAGGTTTATTGCGCTCTGTTTTGAAGATACCTACATATTTCAATCTAATTGTTACAGTAAAGCGGGAAGCATAAAATATATAATACGTCCAAAATATTCAATGATTTCCTCGTAATATTCATGAGAATTACGCGCATTTCTAAAGAAATCCTCCTGTACACAGGTATGGTTACTGGGGGCTACAGAATGGACTTACGCCACGCCATTGAATAAGAAATAGATTCGATTATCGTAATGTGCGACAGAGGTATGTGAACTGCAAGTTGGACTACGCCGCCAACATTCCATCGATGTGTCGGTCGAATGCTAACGTATGTTATTTTTTATGGTGAGTGTTTTGTTTCGAAACCATAGATGTTCTTCAAGACCTCCACAGAAATCGCATTTTCGAATAATATTGCAATTTAATATATGTGCAGCATTGCGTAAAGTCATTTTATCTTAACATGTTACACCTGTAGAGAGAAAAATCTGCAACGAAAATGATTCTACTCTACCTCAAATTGCTAGCATATATTTCAACTCAGTCTCTCTCTTGAACTACTATTCACTTATTCAGAGGGTGGAAGAAACATCATCATTACAATGCTAATTTTCAACACTACGCTGGTTGTATGCTATGTCACGTTCGCACTTGTTTCTTCAAAGATGTACACAAATATCTCTTTGGAAAAAATGAGAGAAAAAAAATTAGTAAAAGAGAGATGAAACAAAAATCTTGAAAGTAATTTCCAAGTGAATAATTCGGAAAGAGCGATTTTAATTGGCTTGATTACACATTCAGATTTTTGACCCAACTCGCTGTCGTGTTAACCTGCAACGATGTTTCTTTTTTATCTAGGCATACTTTTAAAGACAATTTTCATTTTAATCGATCTCATTACCATCTTTTCGCTTTATTCCAATGCATCTCTCAAGGACAGCTCAATCTTGCGTAAGCCTGTCTCAAAATAAGACACACAGCCGTAGACAGAAGCGCGAGAAATAAAATAAACTAAAAACCAGGCAAAAAACTGAGAAAAGGCGAGAATTTCCCTCTTTTTTTGTTTTCACTTGTGGCTCATTGTCATGCACAACGAACGTTAATAGCTTGCAAGGATTTGGCTTCATTTATATTTATCTATTCACCCTGATTGCAATGATGTTAATTGAGGCAACACACAACACCGGATTCTTAAACCTGAGTTTATGTTAAATTCACCCTTAAAAAGTAGTCTCGGTGTAAATATTTTAGCGTTACTTATTTGATAAAATTGTGCGAATTGCGTATTTGAAAAAAAACTCTAAATCTATTAACTTTGCTCTGTTTTCAGAACTACATAAATGGCAAGACCGAAAACTGGTAAAAAATCGTCCGTCTCTGTCTCTCTGGCTGGTCGTTGAAAGGAAACTAGATTAATCTAAATCGGCAAGATAAAGCAAGACAAGTCCCTATCCCTCCATGAAATAATCGACGTTCGATGTATTGCCGGGCCGACGTAGATTTCAATAATCACCCCGCTGGATTAAGGGAGCTACGAATAAATTCCGCGGGAATTTCACGCCTCGGATGTGAGTATACTTACAGACTCTCAAGACAGCAATCCATACGGTTCTCTCGTAGAATAGTGTGGACTTACTGTTGTTTTGTCTAAAATGACGTCAATTATTCCGCATTTACTGATTTCTCGTGTCTCTTGTTTCCCATATTTTGCTATTTCAGCTCAAACAGTGATGAAATTCGTTGCGTCCACGGGGAAAAAAGTTGGGTAGCATTTACCATACTCTAGTTAAAAAACGGCACAACCAGACAGTATGGTATAACTTCCCCTGAAATTACTGTCAGAGAAGAGGAAAATCTTGTTACTTTCACGGCAATTTTGATGACAGTTACTATACTCTCAAGTTGTGACGTTTATTTTCAAGAATATGATAAATGCTACCTAATTCTTTTCCCGTGTCGAATTTTGAAGGAAACTATAGAATTCCAAACTTTGAGCTTTACTAGTGCTACTCTCTTCGGCAACACCACAGCAATATACAGTATCCAAACTCACCGTTGCCCCTCAGACGTAAGAGCGTAACTCAATTTTGGAATGAGTCCTGTTATCCATACAACTTTCTGCTTTCCAGAGGTTACGTGAAACTCGAGATACGCCCTTACGTGAGAGGCGCGACATGAGTCACCTCGCCGGGAGTCCTCTCCAGGGGCAGCCCGCGCCCGGGGCTGGGGGAAGAAAAGCAGAGACACCAAGATGGCCGCGTCGTCCTCGGCGTCGGTCGAGGCTTCAACCCCTTCGACCTTGTCGGGTCGGGACACGGCCACGCGGCGGCGGCGGCGGCGGTGCTGTCTTTAACCTTGTAACTCACCACTCCGTTCTCCAGTCAACGCTCTGGATAGTGCCCCCCCCCCCCCCCCCCCCCNAGGCCCCTCTTCCTCCCCCGCATAAAGGCGGGCGCGCTCACGGTCCCCTCTCCCGTTTTTCCGAGGAGCCCACTAAGCTCCCTCTCGGCGCGTAAGCCCTGGATCCTGCAACGCTTTCGGGCTCCGCGCGTTTCGGCCTCGAAGGGTAACAGATTCGGCCTTCGGTGGATCCCCGATATGTCTCGATACGTTCGTTGTCCGATTCTAAAATTTAGATTCGATGAATTCCTCCTCCGATACGCTGAAAAAAATGTAGGTCAAGTTGGCATCTTGAATGTAAAGAGAACAAAATGTACTCTCGATTCAATATTATTAGGTATACCTATCCCGAAGTTGAAGGGTGAAACAGATTGCGCATGCATATCTCTGAAAATTTCAACGGAATAATTCAGTTTTCAAGAAAATCGCGTTTCATAAAGAGAAACTTGTCGAAATCTGAATGTTCTTACGGCGCTTTTTTTAAGCATGGCAGCAAATCGTCGCTTCTCTCGCCTATAGGGAAGTATTTCCATTTTTACCTCACAGCTATAAAACGGATGAAGTTGCATGGGCAATATGACAACTCAAACAGCAGTTGCGCTCTTACGTCACGGGAGCGACGATATGTTGTCTGTCTAAGCCTGCTCATAAAAAAGTGGGTTCAATGCCCTTACGCTAATAAACACGGTTGCAGTGTCTCACCTTTTGCCTGATCGTAAAGTTAACACCAAATAAGTTCCAGTGCTTTTAAAAGGATACAGCAGATCTGCCATCTCGATCCTTGTACTCAAAGTTGGTGATAGCAGTCTGAAAGTGTTCGAACTTTCTTGATGAGTAAATATAATCAGAGGTTTCATCATTTCGGCTCACAATTTCTCTTGAATTTGTGTAACCAGAATAGACCTAGCCTACACTGCCGTGCTGAGGAAAACGCAGTATAAGCATTCGAATGTTGCCAAATTTCCTCTCAACAACTATTTATTATTATTATATTTATAGAAAGTTAGGAATTTTTTTTCTTTGAAATTTTCAGACTTTTTAGATCAAATTACGAACGAAATCATCTGAAAAATTGGATGAGAAATACTAAAAAATTTCCTGGGAATTCGTAATTTATCGAAGGAAATTTGGCAACGCCTGATGGCTTATACTACGTTCTTCCTTAGAACGGCAGTATAGCCATGCAGTTAGGTTTGAGTATGATGATACGACAATGACCTCATTGTATGCGCCAGACACCCTGCTGATGACTCGTGACATTGATTTTTGCTGAATCAGAAGGAGAAATTATGCCATACCCCGTCAAGGAGTCATTGATTCTCGGTGGTCATTTGGTCAATTCCGCTTTAATTGATGAGGCAGCGTCTGGAATCGCGTTATGCGGAAATAATGTGGACGACGTATTGTCTCTCGTTTGTTTGTGCGGGTAGTAAAATTTTGCTCAAATAGTGCTGTCGTCAAAGTTTTAACGTTTTCAAAAAATGCGTGCAATGTCTTTGTCTGCCCGCTGAGAGTTAGAATTAGTAAGACGTGACAAAAACTTACCGTCCACCCAAAAAAGAAAAACAAATAATAATAAATGAATTGCAAAATGAGTTTTCTGAGTAGGCACAACTGGTTTTTCACAGACCCTTTTCAAATAAAACGTAGTTTGACTGCTTTGAATAGAGTAAAAATCGTCCGGATGAAATGGAAACAGTATAGATGGGATATCGTTTACAACTCATGATCAAATATTTCGCCGGACTCGAACCGAATCAGTCTAACTTATTTAGTAGCCTAATTTTTTTCTCATGTTTTATTTTTGTAATCGAGCTTGACTCTGAAATCTACGACTTGTAAAAGTCGTTAATCTAGTCGGTTTCTCAGTGTTGCCGCATATGGCTGGACTTGTCCGGTGCGTGCATGCCTATTCTTGCATCTATGACAAAACTAAATTGTGCAAATTTTGATTTGCTACAATTTTCCGGGCTGTAATCAAACATCTAAAAAAAGGACTTTGTAGCTCACAGATTCATGCTAAGTAGTGTCCCTGGAAGAAAGCTCAAAACTATAGCGTCACGGTGTAGTCCAAATAGCGCTCACATTTTTAGCCTCAAGATTTTAATAAAAAGTAGGATATTCACTGATTTTCATACTACAGAATGTTGCTTAGTTTCCTCGAAAAGAAAATAAGACGACATAGGGCAACCTGTCAGACTTATTCTGGTTACCGCCCTCAAACTCTAAGTCAACCACAAGTGCCTGGATGAAGCGCCTGAGTACAACTATAATAACAGGTGAGGAATCCATATTGCATACCTCTCCGGATGAAGGCGGGCGCTATTGTTAACACCGTTAAATATTACATACTTTTTTGTTCTTAAAAAACAGTTGGTTATGCTGCAACCGAATAGGTTAGTCGCACTGGTAGCAGAATCGTGTTTTGATGTTTTTTTCTTGTAGACTAAATAAAAAAAGGTAAGATCTCTCCAAACAGGAACTTTCTACGTTCAATATTAACCGAGACCAAGATATCGCGCTTAGAAACTCAGTTTTTGACGTCGCATCCACCGCGGTAGTGACACCCCTGGTTTCATCAATAACACACACACATATGCACAGGTTGCTGGACTTGAAACAATGATGAAACCAAGGTGAAGGGAACCAAGGGTGTCATTATAGCGGTGGATGACGTCAAAAATCGCAGTTTTCAAAGCGCGATATCTCGGTTAATATTGAATGTAGGAGGTTTCTGCTTGGACAAATCTTAAAATTTATGGCTCATCTACAAGAATCAAGCATAAACACACGATTTTGTGACTAGCGCAACTGACCGATTTATTTGCGCTCGAACTTTTTGCGACGATGAATATAGCATGTAGGTTCACTCTCAATAAAATGGATGATTTTATTTCCTCCTCATTTCCACTCAATACATTACAGGGTGATCCAGGCTTAAACGGCCAAACTGCAGGAGCGTATTCTATGGGTCAAAATAAGACTTTTTTGTTGTTTAAAGTTTTTTTTCTTCCAAAAGTGCCTCCAGTCGGAGCTACGGTCCCCCATAATTTCGGAAAGTGAATCGTTTTGCCTGAATTTTGGCAACGGTTGTAAACCAAACTCTTGAAAATTTGTTATCTCCTGTACTTGTATGCCCCGAATTCTTAAATGATCTAAAAAAAAAATCGAAAGCTCAATTTAAAAAGGGTGTGTGGGGGTGTTCCGGCTCCTTCAGTCTGGCCATTTAACGCTGGATCACCCTGTATGCTAAAAATTGCGATTGCTTTTTCTAGCCTTCCTACCCCTCAACTTGCAAAAACTTGAAAACATGAGTAAAGTTTATCCTCAATAGCGAAAGTGGAGAAAGGAAAACCTCTTCACTCGAGGCAATTTGAGGCGCTTGGAGCGGTTTTATATTCTTCAATTTCGTGCCTTAAATTTCGACGAGGCGTCAGTGAATGAGCCAAGAGAAGGATCACTTGCTCTGCTCGGCTTCTCGAGTTTATGAGCTTAGTGATAACGCGACCGAGGAGATAATAAAACAAGGTCAAACATAAGTCTACTAACCATCTACGTCATGGCGCGACGTTCAATTTAACGAGAAATCTTTTTTCCTTATTTGTTTACATATCGACCACTGTCACTGAATGCATTCGACTTTACTCGGTTTCGGATTCCATTTTCATTTCGTATTGCAATCAAGTCAATTTATTCAAAAAGTCCAAGCAAACCTTTTAGTGATAGGTGCTCTCAAAGCGTTTAGATGTACACTGTATACAGATACAAAACAAAATTAATAGAGCTCAGTGGTTCCTCGTGAATGATCGATATTTCCTCATTTGAAGCTACGCTAAAAGATCGATCATTAAGGTGTTCGTTGCGAACACCCCATTTATCGATCCTTTTCCATACGTGTAAATGGCAGATCAATCGATAAATCACAAAATAATCATGCACGCCACTGATAGAGCTATCTGTCCAGAAGAAAAGAATGGTACTGTATTCCTGACAATGTTTGATCTCCGGCAAAGCCATACCAGATGTCCAGTGGTGCTAAAAATGAGTCTGGTACACGTAACCAGACGCATATTTTTAACACTGCTATGATATTTCGTTCTGATAAGTGGATTTCCTGGTGTTCAAAATATCCAGAAATGTAGTAATTACTCTACAATTCTTTTTTACCTATGCCGTAGGTACTCAATTCCAATGCTGAATATTTTATCGCTCCAGGCAGCAAACAAGCAGACACCTACTGACAAAAAAAAAAAAAAATAATAAAAAATGGCCATGTTAGGTCATGCAGCTGAAAAAAATACAAAGGCAACGCAATACACGGCGACAATAATAATGTCTTGAAATGTGTAATACATTCTTGTAGCGTGCCATTTGACTGGTCGAACGTCAAACTACCTCGTCCGAGACCGAACCAAACCGAGACATTTACCTCAAGAGGTCCATTTATTCCACCCATCTTACCTGGCGCGAAATTTACGATACAGGTAAACAATCGCAAGGTCGTCGGGCGGGAATGCTGATCGATTCGGTCTTGTAAAAGTGGAAAATCGTGAAACGGAAGAAACCACAGCGCGCGAGTTCAATACGAAATCACTCTGAATTTTGAAACATCTCTCGCAAAGCGTAAGCTAGCGAGGGGAGAAAAACCAGAGGGAACCGAGGA
>NW_017549038.1:840234-854752 GCF_001854935.1 Bemisia tabaci | reverse complement strand
AAAAAAAAAAAAAAAAAAAAAAAAAAAAAAAAAAAAAAAAAAAAAAAAAAAAAAAAAAAAAAAGTGGTAGAAAAAGAAAAAAAAAAGTAATGTTAGCAGAGAGAACGAGAGGCGAGTTCGAAAGCGACGAAACTTATGCTAAAATGGAATGGTTCGTGCGTGGGGCGGGGTCTACCGAGCCGCGGTGCGGGGGATCGAAGTGAGATGAAAAATCGAAAACCGACGGGCCGCGAGAGAGACGCCTATAAACGCGAGTGAGAGAGATAAATTAANGGGGGGGGGGGGGGCGTGATGAAGAAGGGAGCGCGAGACGAAGGAAAAAGCGCGAGTGAGAACGCGTCGCTGGATTCTAGTTTAATTTAGACGACCTTGACCGCCATTTTGTCCTTGCTCATGACCCACAAGTATGAGAGCCCAGATAAAGACCAACATTTTGTAATGCTCGATATTCGTTGTTCTGTTCCTTTACCTTTCGGCTCGTTTTTTTATTGCCTTTCGGTCTTCTTTTCCTTCATTATCTCGATTTTCATTTCCTTTCGCGCCAGGTTTGGCTTGCATCTCTCATCGGCTCTACCATTTACCATTTCACGGGTCTACCCACCGCCTCCCCCCCCCCTCCCGTTCTCGCGCCAGTTTCAGACTCGAGAGCTTATGAAAGAGCCCAGAGTTCAACCTCCGACCGGGTATATCTGTTGCCGTATGGTAGTGAGAAGAAACGACACGATAAAACGATTGATTTTGCCTGTGTCTCTGCGTAAAATCGTATAATTTTATGAACACCGTCGCCTTTTCTCTCTTTTTCTTCTCCTTCTTCTCTTCTTTCTTTCTCTTCATTGTAGTACTTCATAACTGATGTTCAGTGCACGATTATCCAAGTGCTCTCTTCAATCTTTACGGTGCGATTGTGGTGCCTGTCGGCCTGTTGACAGTCTTTCGTAGTGGCGCAGACAAGGGGGAGGGGGATGTCCAGGGGGTCTGCCCCCCCCCCCCCTAGGCCTCGTTGATTGTACCTTTTTTTCCTGCTTTTGGAGGTCAGACATAAAATTTTATCAGGGGCGTACACAAATTGAAACCCCCCCTCCCCCTTCAAAGAACTCCTAGCTACGCCACTGGTCTTTCGTATATTGTGGAACCAAAAGTAGGACAATTAGGGCAAAAAAAAGAAAAAAAAACCAACAATAAATAAACAGACATATTACAAGGCCCGTCGGCACTGACAATAATCTACTGATTTTCGCTGGTTGACATGCAGATCGATAATTTCTTCCATTCAACCACTTACAACGTCAAAAACAGGGGTGGTCTGGCCAGGGGTGCTAGGGTGCTAGGGTTGAAAGTTTCAAGGGAAAAAATTCATAGCTTTCCTCAAAAATAACGATTTTATCGAAGGAAATTTGGCAACTCTCGAATGTTCATACTGCGTTCTTCCTTAATACGGCAGTATAGTGAAGTCTAGAAATATCTGCACAGAGAAAAAAACCAAACTCTCGTTTAGACTTGCACAGCCTTCGAAGCGTGCTCAAATCCGCCAAAATTATAAAACCGACAATATGCTGATTAGATCTATACTCCTAGCGTGCGACGCGTTTAACTTGTTCTGTCATTGAAATCATTAACGCCGATCTTGAACTCGGGTTGCCTCTCGTTAGATCTAAAAAAAAATACGATGGCAGAGCAACATTGAACATGTTTAGTAGGAGCTAACGAAAAATTTGCGTGCCCTCGTACTCGACTTCCGCGTGCAACATTGTACGCGGCATGATCCGAATCAACTCTGAACTTTTCCCTCCCGCGCACGCATAGCACGTGCTGCACGGCGCAGTGCAAGGTTTCAATTGACTTACATATATTTGGCCAGCAGTTGCCAGATCGTGCAAAGTAAGTGAGATTTATATGGCCTGAAAAATAAACTAGCACGGCTGGGCTTTGCACTTTTCCTCCTTCGTGAAAGGCACGCAATGGTTGATTGGTTGATAGAGAAGAACTGAAAAACTAAAATTATTGCTCGAATATGGTTACGCAACAAGATGATTGACTAGTACTGAGTTCAATCGGAGAGATGAAAGAGAGAGGATCGTATAAAAATTAAGTTAGAATGTCACTCTAAATATCATAAATATCATATTGATGCAATCCAACGCGTTAAAAAGTTAGCCTTATACATTGGTATTTCAAAATGAAATCTAATTTATGTAGACCAACTTTTGAAACGCAGTAAAATTCAATGCTTCAATACTATCAGTTAATACGAGTAGAGCACTATAGCTATGTTTGTTAAGACTTTTTTTGCAGTGTCACCAATAATTTAATTCAGATTTTTTGGCACTAAGGTTCCCCTCCCACATGTTAGTTTAAGCCCTGTGCAGATTAATAGTCGGCGATTAATATTTAAAATATTTTCCGGATTCTTGGGATGATCTGACAGGAAGCATGTTTTTAAACCATTTTTAACACTTGAAAGACAATATTAGCAAACAAATACTGTCAGAATATTTTTAAAAATGTTCAATTTCAAATTCAATATTTAATTGATATTTACCGGATTTTGGGGGTGCTCTAAAATGACAGGAAACATGTTTCTAAACAATTTTTAATACACAAATAACAATTTCAGCATACAAATACTGTCAGCATATTTTTAAAACTGTTCAATTTCAAATTCAAAATCTCCCATAGTTTTCAATATTTTGCTTCTCAATCAACCGAAGAATGGGAACCCGCGCATTTTGGCAGCTGCCTCTCTTGGTGTTCAACCCTCGTCGCTCATTGGCAGACTTTCTGTCAATGAGCACTTCCGCGCTCGGAGCGCTGTCTGTGACATTCCGCGCCACACGCACATTGCATGTATGTATAATGAGCTGCGAACAACATCCGCGCATCCGAGCGTTCGACAGTTGTAATCGAGAGGGCCTTGATTTCGCCCGAGTGCCTCAAACATTTAATTTTTCAATCGCTTCCGGAATCGTCTGTGTCTTCCGACTCCCTCTCGCAACGACGAGCCATCCGCGTCTGAGAAGATGGAACAATGAGACCGGTGTGCGTTTAATTATTATGCTCAGTTTTTTCCTCCTCAAGCATCATCTTGCCAACAAATAACGAATCATCGTAAAAACTGCATGCAAGGATCCTTAAGGGCCGTTCATACATAGACTGATTTAGTGACTACGTCATTTTTTATGATATCGAACCCCTGGTTCAAATGTAAACAAACGTAGAACCTTGTTTCTGATCCGCGCCTTTTGCACCATGGTGGTAAAATGTATCCAAGTGTTTCTTACAATCGAAATTTCTCGAGTTTAATGAGTCTTTAATTGATTTATGATTGGACAATGACTAAATTTTGATATATTAACTTAATTAACTCATGAAAAATTCGTACATGAGGCTATATTAGTATGTTTTGATTTGAACCAAGAGTTCCCCTCATTTTAAAGCAAAACGTACGTTCTTTAAGAAGTAAATTAACGTATTTTTGGAGGTGGATTTTTGAAGGAGGTTGGCACGAATTTCTTGAGGAGATCGGGTCTTTAATGGCATAGGGTTCGTTACTTCATGGAAGTCGAAAATGACATCGTATTTGACATTATGACCAAACAGGTGTTTGGTATGGTCATGTAATAGGATGACGAACGAAAGACTCCCGAAAAAAATGCTGGTCGTAACTATTAGTATTGGGGGAAAATTGTGTTCGAGTTTTCTTTTTCTCTCTCTTTAACACCGAATTTTAAGACACGAGGGCAAAATAACCAACATTCCTATGTCCAAACGACTCGTGCGTCGATGCGCATTTTGTTGGTTTTTTTTTGTCATAGCGTGGTCCTTTCTCCATTAATAATGGTGGCGTGGCTACCGTTTACGGCGAGCACGTGTGTATGACGTCATGAAATAACGGAGATGACCCCTCGGGATGCCAACGATGAATGGAAAAAATATAGTTTCATAAAACAGTGTGAAAGACGGAGGGGTGCGGAGAGGGGACAGTTTAAGAGTGCGGTAAAAGAAAGTGAATGTAAGCCGTGGACAGGTATGCGGCTCGACAAGTTTGTCCCAAGCCGAGATCAGCGCGGCACGACGCTCATTTATTAGCACCTAGCAGTGTATAGCGCAGAGCGATTTCACACCTCGCGCCTTCAATTTTACACACGCAACACGGACATCCATCAAGTACGAATAGTCGTATCCCTGCGCCGTTGCGTCGTTAACGCGCATCCTTTCCCTTGCTCTGTTTCCATGGTGTGTTTGTCTTACTTGTAGTGATGCTTTAAAGGCTACGTGAGTAATACAGCCAAAGATAGAGGAGGCGTAGTATTCTGCCCCGTTTTTCAACTTATCTTTCGAACATGAGCGACGCTCCACTAGCAGCGTTAGTAGAAACGCAGAGCGGATCATCGCGAGTTCACGCTTTGCGCCATCGCGCCTTCAATTTTGCACACGCAACAAGGACATCCATCAAGTACGAATAGTTGTATCCCTGCGCCGTCGTCAACGCGCATCCTTTTCCTTGCTCTGTATTCATGATGTGTTTGTCTCCGGTTGTCCTGCTTGTAATAGTGTTTCAACGGCTACGTGAGTAACACAGCCAAAGATAGGTGAGACGTAATTCGGTCCCGTTTTTTAACTTGAACAAGAGCGACAACACACAAGCAGCGAAAGCACAGAGCTGATAATCGCGAGTTCACGCCTCGCGCCATCGCGCCTTCAATTTTGCACACGCAACACGGACATCCATCAAGTACGAATAGTCGTATCCCTGCGCCGTCGTCCTATTCTGTTTTCATATTGTTTTTGTTTCCATCTGTCTCATTCACGCTGATGTAATGATAATTCACGCTGCTATACCGTTGATAGGATTTTGAAAAGATGTAACTATTCGGCTCCTGAGGTTACGCGCACTATCTCTGAATGTTGCCTTGTTAGGAAGCGGCGCTAACAAGAGTCTCCTTTGAAGAGAGATACGAGACGCCATGCTACCAAAAGGCGTCTTCTTGTTTAAAAACTAAGATCCAAAGAGTGTTATTCTATACAAAGAACCGCCTATTGCCCCCATATCAATGCCTTTTCATCTACGCCCCCATTTTTCTTGCCCTTCTCTCCTCTCTTTTCTCTCTTTTCCTCATAGTTTTCTCCCTCTTCTTTCCTCCTCTCTTTTTCTTTGTCCTTTTATTCTTTCTTCCTTTTCCTCCCATTTCGTTTTCTTTTTCTTCCTTGCGCCTCACGACAAAGGAAATATACACTTTAGATTATTATACTGAAATATTACTTTTAGCCGGGGTAATGTTAGATATTTCATGGGGATGAAAATGGACCCTCCAAACGACAGGGATCCAATCAGAAAGTTTCTATCCTAATAACCTCGTCGCTTCTGCCCGTCAAAAAATCACGGTGACTTTCAATCGCCTGGATCGGCTTCGGAGAAGCTCCGGGTTATTTTATCACTAGGAGACGCAGTTTCCTCCTCGAGACGATAGACGAATACCGAACGTTGGGCGACCAATCCGATCGGGTTGACGTGTTTATTTTAGACCACTCCTTTCTGCGTCGTCGTCACCGTCATCGTCCAGGTTCAAGATCCCAGAGCTTCCAGAATGCGATGCGGCCGGCGCAGCGCAGCACGCAGGACGGCGCACAGTGGATCGAGTCAATCAGAGCGGTCAAACATGAAATTTTCGACTAAAATTGCAAATTTTGATGTTTACCTCTTCACATCTTTAATTTTAAGGGGTGCTTTTGGAAAAAAATTTCACGAGGAAACCAATGGATCCACTCTTAGAACCTCGAAGTTTTGTAAAAACGGAGTTCTACAGTGCTCCCATTCCATGACCGTCAAAAGCTCTTGGATTCCTTTTAGATTTTTTCCAAAGTTCCGAGAAAGTTCCGGAAAATGCAAAATAAAATGCAAAAATGGCGGGAGCTCTAAAAGTTCTGGGAAAAATTCCGGCAAATCTCAAATTTTCCGGAATTTGGAACTAGTTTCGGGAAATGGGAGCACTGGAATTATAAGTGTTTAAAGTTTCCAAACTTTGTCCGACCTTTTCTATCGACTCGATCCACTGTGCGGCGCGGAGGCGCAAGGAAAGGACAGCGATAGCGATACAAATAAAAGTGACGCAAGGGTGAGGCGACGGCGGGCGGTGCCGCGGAGGGAGTGGAAACTGCGAGGCCTGGCGCGGCGGCGGCGGCGGCGGCCGGGGCGGAGGGCGGGGAGGGGAGGGTGACCTTGGCCGAGAGAGGGTGAACGACCATTCGTTGGGAAGGGCGGCCAAGCGTGCAGCTTCCCCCTGCGTCTCCCCACCCCCGTCCCGTCCCGCCGCGTGTGCCGCGAGTCGCGGTGGCCTCTTCTCTGTCTCGGCTCGACTCGTATCGCGGGTTTCGTTGCATCACCGAGGATTAATTACCACTACGTTTCACGAGGATATGCTCTGGACGCCGTATTTTGACGGTTCATAAATTTTTAGCCCTTCAGCGAAAATTCATTTTTTTTTTTTTTTTTTTTTTTTTTTTTTTTTTTTTTTTTTTTTTTTTTAGATTTTATTCGATAATTAAACGGGTGAGATTGTATCGATATAGATTGGTTCAAAACATAAACATAGCCTCAAAAGTCAAAAACGGGTCTTTTGAAATAGATTTTTTATTCTTTTGAGTACCAAATGCCAATGTAAAGTGAAATTGTGAGGAATTTTCTCATTTTCAGCTTTTCCAACTTAAATCCTAATGGTTTTGTTTGCGGATATGCTCTATTGTTTTGAACCAAACGATACATTGAACCACTATCGAATACGGTCTATAGGTGTGCGAGGACTGAATACTAAAGTGAGTGATCTATGATAAAGCAGAAACCAATGCGAGTTTCATCGTGGTGATGAGCATTGGCATATAGGTAAGGCAGGAAGAGGTGGGAGGAGGGGAGGGGAGAGGCGTTCATTTTTTTGCCCTGGTGAGGAAAAGCGTAGTAGTTCTTGTACGAAAAGCAGGTTTTTATAGAAAATCGCGCGACGTAAACGTTACCTCGAATAGATGGTTTTCTTTTAAAGGTGCTCTGTTAATTCTCGTTTTTCGATGTTCCAATTGTCGTTACTATTTTTCTAGAGTTTTGTTCGAACAAATCAAAAAATTTCGTTAAATATATTTTTGGACGGTGTATGTTCATCAAATATGGGCCAATGGATTGATAATGCAAGTCAAGCTTCAGTTAATCAGAGTTTCGTTAATTGAATTTTGTTAATTGCAACTTACTCCTGGATGAAAAAAAAGAATACATCGATTGACATCACCTTCTACTGTACCTCTTATCATGGTTTTTTTTTCCTACCAGTTTTTACAGTCGAATATACATATACTTGCACCGATTGAACTGATAAAACCGTACCGGAAAAATTGTGGTATTTATGACGTTGTACATCGTTTGTTTTTCAAATGACGCCAATTCGACCTATATAGGAATAAAATTTACCTTCAATTGACAGTGTAGGCAAGATGGGCTCTTATAAGCTGGAATGAAGGTATCTCTCACTTTCAGCGCGTCTCTCATTTTTCCTGCTTGCATTCAGACGAGAAAAAAACTAATTTTACGGAGGGAGGAAGTTCAGTAGGCTTCTTTCATCCGGGAGACGACCACCTTTGATCTCTGACCCCTCATAAAAGTCAACGCTAACCATACTTGGCAGATCGTGCGGGTCTCGGTCTCACCAACGGTGACGAGTGTGCCTCATTGATGAGCTCCTCAAAGCTAACACTAGTTTTCTTTTTATTAACTATTTTAGGAGGAAGCACTTTCCTCAAACCTAACACTAGTTGTCTCTTTATTAACGATTTTAGGAGGAAGCACTTAAAAAACTTCAAATTTACCACAAACACTGGTAAAAAAAGTAGCTTGGATCAAGAGTCCAGACTCTTAAAAATATTGACAAGAAAAAATACTCTTGATTCAATCGGATTTTTCCTTGCATCGAAGAGCCAAGCCTCTTGATTCAAGCGGATTTCCATTTGAGTCAAGAGTATTTTTTCTTGTCAATGTTTTTAAGAGTCTGGACCCTAGATCCAAGTTACTTTTTTTACCAGTGAAAGGCAGATTTGTATTTTGGAAAATAATCAAGTCAGACGTGCATTCTGATGCAGGAACGTTGCAAGATAGGGCAAATTTCAGAAATTACGATGGTCGCTGTCTCGAAAAAATGCATACACAAATTTTTGTGTAAATTTCTGATTTTCTTTTGTATCATTAAAAATTTACCAAGAGCTTGAAAGTTTGTCCCAAGCCGGGATCAGCGCGGCGCGACGCTCATTTATGTCGCGCAGGAAAGCGCAGAGCGAGTTCACGCCTCGCGTCATCGCGCCTTCAATTTTGCACATGCAACACGGACATCCATCAAGTACGAATAGTTGTATCTCTGCGCCGTCGACAACGTGCACCCTTTTCCTTGCTCTGTTAATCTGTTGCCATTTGGGCTTGTTTTCATTTGTCTCATTCGCGCTGTTATAATGCTGTTCCGTTGATTGTGTTTTGAAAAAATGTAACTATTTCGCTTATAAGGCCACAGATTGTCTCCAAATATTCGTCTTGATGAGAAGAGGCGGCAACAAGAGCGGCAACATACACAAATTTTTGTGTAAATTTCTGATTTTCTTTTGTATCGTTAAAAATTTACCAAGTGCTTGATCAAATTTACCTGCCTAGTGTATACATATTTTAATGTATGAAGTATGAGCTTCCGAATACTGGGTATTTCCACTGATGTACATTGAAGTTCGTGCACTCCTGCACTTGCAATGCTGACTCACCTTATTGTGAGCAAATGAAAATAAACAGTGGAGTGGCTGTGAAGAATTCGGACAAGAAATAAAAATCAAGCTCGCATCGATTCTTTTTGAAAAAAGAGAGGAATCCAAGTCTTCGAGGTCAAGGGGAAAGAAAATCCGCCACGTTTCGACGTTATACTGCAAAACTATTCCTGAGCACGATTGGTTGTTTACTTATAGTTTTCCGTTTCTCCTATACAGGAGAGCTTAATGTGATTTGCATATTATCATCACTTTGTCAATATTATTTCATTAGATCTCTTCATTTATTCGGAATCGGCATAGTTTTGAGGATTATAAAGCATGAAAAGGACAGTATTCAGTTTCCAAAACTGGATTTACTTATTGTACCTTTTCCCGAAAATACTGAAATTGGCTTACTTATCGATGCATTTGCTTGTAATTTAATTATGGGCGCAGAATTGATGAATGTTTTCTCTTAAATAAAATATTCCTCATAATGTACTCGAAAATATACTTCAGGATAAACGGTCAATTTTGCGCGCTCGGTTACTTGATAGCAACTGCATGGAAAAATTCGCTATTTGTAGTTATTTCCGCGTAAAATCACGACGTTGGACCCAATTTCAGACATAAAAACTACTCGCAATAACATTCAAAACTATAGTCGTCGTTCAATAATGATATTAAAAAATACAATTTGCCACGTATTTTGTGTGCGCATTTAAAAGTTTTGATTAATTTTAGGGCGCATATGTGCCCCTGACTTTTCTCTCTATACTGTTTTTCCTATAAACGAAACATTTTGCACCATGCTTCAAGGCTGCTTTTCTTTAGGTCTACCATTTTGTTCTAAAAACTGGTGCAGATAGGAAAAATAGCCCGCTTTGTGTCTCATTGGACGGATACAAAGATCCTCAATAAGAGAAAATCAAGTCGAGATATTAATTAAAAGACACCATGCAGGTATTCATCCCCATCTCAGAAATGCATTCACTTAACTGGATCTAAAGAACCACCGCACTCTGCTAGGCGGACGTCCTTACTTTTCCTCTTCTCCGCTATGAAAAATCCAATATCCCATCGGCCTTGTTTGCACGCGCCAGCACTTGATACACGGATGGAAATATTAACAGGTGCTCCAGCAAATTCCGGAGATTCTGGAAAAAGAAAAGCTTATTTCCGCGAAGCATCACCCGTAACACACGGCCACTACGCTGCCGTGCTAAGGAAGAACGCCGTATGAACCTTCAGGCGTTGCCAAATTTCCTTGGATAAAACACGAATTTCCTGGTAAACTTATGAATATTTTTCTTCTAATGTTTCAGATAATTTTGTTCGCAATTTTACCTGAGGTTCCTGAAAACTTCAAGGAAAAATTTTCATAATTTTCCTCATAAATAAACATTTATCGAAGGAAATTTGGCAACTCTCGAATGTTCATACGGCGTTTTTCCTTAGCACGGCAGTACGGCCAGCCCTCAGGCAATCCCTTATAACATTATGTTGAACTTGAAAGGACGTCGTGGGCGTTGATATATGCGCTGGAAAGCGGAATGGAGAGGCCTTTCGGGGCGTTCGCGAAAAAACCCCCCCTCCTCCGCTCCTCTCGATTGACATTGACCTACATAGCGGGGCCGGGCTTAAATTTAACTCGATGAAAATCAATGTTCCAGGCGCACGGGCGGGACGCATTGCGTAATAACTACCCTGTTGAGCCTGGCCTTCTCCCCGGGCGCTTCCCGAAGACAGGCTCGAATTTTACAGTCACTCATTCTGCATCACCGCTTCACTGCTTGGCTCAATTTTCATGATTTCAATAGCAAGCGACACATTTTCCTCTCGAACAGAGTTCGAAACTCACCTTCGAGTTTTAGGAGCCATGTGGCGCATCAAGCCCGATTTATAGGCGCCATTGCAGATTTTTTAGGGGCCAAAGTGACTTTTTGCCTATATATTACGGCGCATTTAGTGAAAAGTTAGACGCAAGATGTTTCCGTAACAGAACTAGTAAGTAGCTGTAACTTGGGGAAGGCAAGAGCACTAAGGATGAAATCGTGAAGAATAGAAAAAGCTTTCACTTGTAGTGCTGAAAATTTCGAATGATCATCCAATATGAAAATTCAGATTTTTAGGGGGAAATTCTTAGGGGTCATGTTGGCGCAGAGCCTTCATCTTTTAGGCGCCATGGCCGATTTTTTAGGCGCATTTGGCGCGTTCCCTAGTAGCAGAACCACAGAAGAAAAAGATAAATATTATGTACGAAAGTTAATTTTTTTTATATAATGCATGCATACAAAAGTGTTAAAAGTGAACATTTTTATGTAACCATTATATAAAAAAATGTTATAATTTTCGTGAGCTTTTCGCGAACATACTAAAAATTCTTCTAATTCGCGAAAAGCTCACGAAAATGATGACCTATTTTTTTATATAATCGTTACATAAAAATGTTCACTTTTAACACTTTCGTATGCATGCGTTATATAAAAAAATAAAAAATGTGTGTATTAAAAAAAAATACCTTATCTAGCTTTTATCATTTTTCATAGATTACGGTCAGGTCTGAACTTTGATTTTTTTTATATAAGCGTTAAACGTTTTTTATATAAAACGATCATTTAGATAACAGATGTGTTTTTTTATACTTTTTTTAGAAAAACAAAAATTTGTTCTGCTACTAGGGTTGGCACCTGTGAGTTTCGAACACTGCTTTCGAAATTGATAGGGTGAGAAAGATATATTTTTGAAATTCCTGCCTCCACAACAAAATCCCATCTTTGTAATGAATTGAGGGGCTTGGAGGACAAAGCGAATAAGTGCAGTTTTTAAAAAGAATGATACATTCATGAACTTAACTAAAGCTAGTTTGAAAGTACTTATCGACGGTGTAAGTCTGCAATCACACAGCTCAGTTTGCGACTTCTTAGACTTCCTGTTATACTTTATTTTTTAAACGGAAAACTACTCAACGGCAGACTGCCGTGATCTTTCTTCTCTGTGGGAAGAAAAGTCTGCATAAACCTCAAGGAATGATGTCAATTTGTTCTCCCTTTAAAAAAAGAACATAGAGGCGGAGATTTTCAGACACAGCAAACGAGATATGGGAATAAGGACTTACGCCGTCGATATATTCTGTGAAAAATTTACAACTGAAATCCAACTTCAAGGCAGCAAGATGTGAGTTTAAACTTCCTCTCTAAAATAAGGCTCCATGTAATTTTGAAACTTCAAATACGTATTTCTTGAAATATCAATAACTGCATTTATGCCCCTTGTCCTCCAAGCCTCTCAATTTATGCATGCTGAAGGCTGAACATTCAGAGGAAGCAGAATCCACATGACGGTATTATGAAAAGCTATACAAACATTGTTTCT
The DNA here is from genome assembly GCF_001854935.1 of Bemisia tabaci. Lineage (NCBI taxonomy): Eukaryota > Metazoa > Arthropoda > Insecta > Hemiptera > Aleyrodidae > Bemisia > Bemisia tabaci. The sequence goes on along the minus strand of NW_017549038.1, from coordinate 842,617 downwards.
TTATACTTTCAATTTTTGAGGTAGCAATGGTAGCTTTTTATCGAATCTAGGGGGCGTAAATTTTCCTCTGGTGGGCAAAGGCTGTCATGGTAACATCGTTCTGGATCGCAACGTCGCACAGTAGAACGAGCTAATAGAAGAGGTCGGACATGAAATTGTTGGCTAAAATTTCAAATTTTAATGTTTATTTCGTCACAAATTCAATTTTAAAGTGTGTTTCTGAGAGAAAATTTTTCAAGGAAGCCAATAGAATCACATTTAAACCTTTATGTGTCATATTTTCGAAATGATAAGCTTTCAGAGTTGCCAGCAGGCCGATTATTGAAATTGATAGACAAAGCTGTAGACAAAGAAGACGTTTGGAGTATGGAGCGATTTTATTGGTTGAAGTGGGTGGTTCTTGTAAACAAGGGGAGAAAATGATGGACTAACTTAGAGTCTCTCGCGGGTTGCCTTTTACTTAATTTATTTCCCACCCCCTTTGTCTATTGAGGCACTGGATGCGAAAAGGGCACTTCTCGATTGCTGTGTTTCAGAAATTAATCATTATTCCAGAATTCTTTTCATAGAAAATTGTAGAATCATATGGAATATTCAGTAAAATTTTTAGTGAAATGGATGCATTCACTCTCTTTACAATGAATGAAATATCAGAGGAGACTCTTGCCCATTTCGCATCCAGTGCTTCACCTACCTTTACCGATAGGGTCCTTCCAAATCCCTTTTGTCTTCTTTGTCTATAGCTTAGTCTATCAATTTCAATAATCGGTCCGCAGGTTTAGTCCGACTTCCTCTATCGCTTCGTTCCATTGTGCGTCGCGTCATTGGTTTAATTTGCCCTTCCATCGGTGCCTCGAACGCCTTGATAGCTGCCGAGGGTAAGGTTGTGGGGAGGGGGGAGGTGGAGGTGCGGGGAGCGGGGCGCGGGGCTGTGGAAAGGGTAGTGCAATGTCCGGAGCCCACAGGACGTCAACCTTGGCCGGGAAGCGGGTCAAGTATACCCCTCTCGCGCCAAGCTGGAGCCTTCTCCCGGCTCGCTCGAGCGTTAAAGCTCATACTTAGCTTGACACGAATCGATTCGCTGATAAAACACCCCGCGGATTTTGGCTATTTTCGGCCAAATCCGGCCTTCTGCGCAGCAGAATTGCCCGAGCCGCTAATTCCATTCAACGCCCAACTGATGACCCTCCTTAGTGGAGCGTTAATGCGTATCGTTTTTGCATAATGAGTATTTAGATAAACTCATAAGGTATTTTAAAGAAAATCGTATTACTTGCTTCAATCGTTATTCTTGCCTATTCAAACCACTTTCTAAAGTGAGAATTGGGCTGCCTTTTGCACTTTGGAACTATAAATTCTGGCTCTTCTGGAAAAACACTTATGTACATAGGGAAACTAATAGCACATACGTTGTTTTTAAACCGGGCTAGAATCTATAGTTCCAAATCGCAGAATTTAGTCCAATTGTAGTTCATCATGTTTTACCGTGCATATGTGTGTTCTACCAGCCAATTATAGGGGTGATTTTTCAAATCGAGAAGTTCTATTCACCCGGAAGTATTACTCTCGATCAAACAGGAAATACTAATCCAGCAGAAAGCGCAAAATTGGAGGAGCCTGCAAAACCAATAGGAATCAATAAGATTACCTTAATTACCCTCTGTAAAGGGCTATTTTTCAATTTTAGAGCAAGAGTTCGAGCTTGTTTTCTCTTATCCAGCTGCAACCACGTGGTCTTTCGTGCAAGTCAACCGAAACTTGCGAATTTGTAGAGTGTGGAAATGTTTTTGAAAGGGGGTGAGTCATCAAAGAAATTCCTAGTTTTCGTTAATCCAGCAAGGGATTTATACGCTATTGATACAAGATGAGGGATTCCCTTTTTTCCCCATAGGGTACCTAGATATTCTAGAGACCTGCTGCCTAAAATAGCTAAGAAATGTGAGCAAAGTGCATGTCAAACCTCCCTTCATCATCTAAAAATACAGAGTAGTGGATTTATAAGAATATATTCAACAGTGTAGATGGCACTAGGGGACCCTCTGCTTGCCTCGTGGTCCAACCCCCGAAAGAGCTTCGCGCCTCAAACGTTATGCGTTACTCATTACTCTTATACGGGTATCTTATAGAGTAAGATTAGTGATATGGATACGCTTAAACGACGCACATGCTTGATAGTAAATTGCTCATTCGACTTTCTCAATGGACCCATAAATTTCGCGCCATGATCTCCCTCCCAGCGAAAGAAAGAGAAAAAACAACCTTATCCTCATCATCGGGCGAGGTAGGACGAATCCGACGGAGAAAATGATGCGACTTATGTAACAAAACAACAGGTAAACCCTACACCTCCTCAAATGACGCCAATCGCCCAAGGGGGGGGGGG
>NW_017549038.1:785008-840186 GCF_001854935.1 Bemisia tabaci | reverse complement strand
GGTGGGGGGGGGGGGGGGGGGGGGGGGGGGGGGGGGGGGGGGGGGGGGGGGGGGGGGGGGGGGGGGGGGGGGGGGGGGGGGGGGGGGGGGGTTTAGATCGTTGACCTTGACCTGTTACAGAGGAGAGCGAGTATGACTCGCAGGTCGCATCGCATCGCATCCGTGTCCAATCAGCGATCGGGCCTGATGCAGCGGCGCAGCATCCCACCGGTCACGGTCGGTGGATCGGATGGAAACGGGCCATTTTCCACTTTTCTCCCGCGGGTTTCGCCGCGGGTCCGACGTCGGCCCGGCAACCGTGTCTGTGACAATTCTGTCCGCATCGGTGCCCGCGCCTGCCTGCTGGGATGCGCTCCTCGCTCGCCCCGAAAAGAGCGGGAAGAAAGGAAAACCGAGCTGGAAATCAGGAGGCCATTACACGCAGAACCATTTTCGATCCTGTGTAAAGTGGCTACGATCGAGGGAAAAGCATATAAGCATCGAGACGCTCAAAATGTCTGTTCATAATACTGCCGTGCTAAGGTAAAACGCCGTATGAACCTTTAGGCGTTGCCAAATTGTGTTTGGTAAAACAAAAATGTCCTAGTAAATCTGTGAATATTTTTCTTCCAATTTGTCAGAGAATGTTTCCCTTATTTTGATCCAAAGATCCTGAAAATTTCAGGGAAAAATATTCGTAATTGTCCTTAAAAATACACATTTTATCAAAGGAATTTTGGCAACTCTCGAATGTTCATACGGCGTTTTTCCTTAGCACGGCAGAATACGTATCGACGGTGTAAGTCGGCAATCGCATAACTCGGTTTGCAACGTCGCAGACTTTCTGTCATACTCCATTTTTTAAACGGAAAACTACTCAAAAGCAATTCTTTAAAACTGCCGTGATTTTTCTTTTCTATGAGAAGAAAATTCTGCATTAACTTCAAGGAATGATGTTAATTTGTTCTCCTTTAAAAAAACATAGAGGCGGAGATTTTCACACACTGCAAACGAGATATGTGATTGCCGACTTACGCCGTTGATATAATTATGTTTAGGACGTTTCGCCAATGGAGCAAGGCAAGGGAAACATTCTATTAATCCTGCCGGATGATTGTTGAAATTGATAGACAAAAAAGACATAGGGAGTATGGAGCAACCCTGTTAGTTGAAATGGGTGGTGCCTCCTAGGAACCCTCCCAGGAGAGAACCTGTTGGTGGAAGCGGGTGGTTGCAATAGACAAAGGAAGTAAGTAATAAACTAGTAATGACAACTCACGAGAATCCCTAAAGTTGGTCCATCATTTTCTCCCGTAACCTATGGGAACAATCCATTTTAACCGATAGGGTTGCTCCATACTCCCTGTGTCTTCATTGTCTATCGCTTTGTCTATACACACACGCTTTGTTGAACACATTTTTTGGGAAAGCCCTGTCAACACTACTAGCAAAAGTTCACGGAACTTAGCGCGAAAGTTAAGTTTCGTAAACCTATCTCTGTGTGGACAAGGTCTTCCATTCATAAGAAATGAACGAAAAAATTATGAAAGAACAAACACAAAATTTGGTTTAATGATTTTAACTTCCGCCGCCGCGCCGCGCCGCGCCGATTGGCTATGCGTTTCACGCTGACCGCACTGTGTTTGGCGCAATGCGTGAAGTATTCGTGCATTCTTGTAGGCGCTATCCGTTTCACGCTGACCACCATAATAACCGCACTGTGTTTGATGCAATGCGTGAAGTATTAGTGCAGTCTTGTAGGCGCTAATATGTGTTACATGTCGATTGCCGCGCCGAGGGCTTCTCCTTTTCATCTCAAGTCCTCGTCATCATTTCTCCCTAAGTTGCGCCGTTCCAGGCCAAATTGTGTGTTTGGTTTCTCTCTTAACTCGACTAATTAAAGGTGCTGTCTCTTGTATCACTGAAAGACGACAAAAATAGAAATTACTATACGCTCAGAAAATTAGAGATTTTGTCGTCTTTTCTCGTTTGTAATTTTTTTTCTAAATCCGATTTTTTTTATACTTACATTTAAAAAACTTGCAAAATTTGCCGCCCCCTATAGATTTGCCGACAGAGGTCAAAATGCTTGCTGTCACGACAGGGAGCTGGTCTACTTCTCGAAGGAAATTTAAAATGAAATCCAACAATTTTATTACAACCGAAAAAATTTCACCACGGAGTGAGAACTTCTGCTCTCTTATTCAAAATTTTACCGGGCGCACTAACATCCTTAACGCAAGAAGACCTCTTTTTAATGCAACGAGTAACTGCCAAGGAAATGTTTTCCCTGTCATAGAGAATCTGTTTTCTCTCAATGTGGATGACGTCATCTCGTGTCACATGTCAGGTTTTGCTTCCATCGTCATCGGATGTAGAGAAATACTTTGGAACGCGACTTTGGATGCTTGAACGGATTTTATTAGGGGCTGTCCGTAAATGACGTCAGGTACTGAAGGGGAAGGGGCCCACGGAAGTTTGGGATTTCCAGACAAAATTCCTAAAAACTAAGGGTCGGAAGAGAGGAAGGGGTCTGACACTGAGACTGAGGGAGAAAGGGGTCAGAAAAGCGGAAAAAGTAACTGACGTCATATTATTAGGACGCTCATTTTTATTACTTTATTACGTACATAAGTGACTGATCTTGAGACGAACTTTTCACGGCCGAATTATTATGTGTCTCTATAAACGTTGTCTGGGAATGATGGCCAGAAAATTGGCCAGCCATTGCTTCAATTTGCGAAAGTGAAAGGACGCAGAGTAGAGGCGTGCTGTAATGAAATCGGTCGTTGTGCCACCTCGGGAAATTGAGGACTGAGCGTAAGCAATAAATCAAGTTTTGTTTGTCTCTTCTCGGAAATTTCCTTTAAAAGTGTCCGGCGTGGGACTGCGAATTGGACGTATTTCTGCCGAACGGAACTATGTGCATCATGACGTGAGCCCTGTTATGCATATATTCTTACGGGTCTCACGGCTCATGTCTTAATGCACATAGTTCCGTTCGGCAGAAATACGTCCAATTGTGATAGCGGCCCATACGTGTCGCACCGGGAAAGTTTCTTTTGTTCAAGAGCTTAGGATGCTTAAAATTCGTCTCAAGCGATGAAAAGCTGTACGACGCCGATAAAGCTTCCTTCTATTTATACCTCTCCGTTCAATGCCTTCCTGGAACAGGAGTCTCGAGGGATTTCCAGCCTCATTACTTATTGTTAGCAGATAGAACCCGTGTGGACAGCAAATTGTGCTTTTTCCTTCATCGGTGGGCACGGAAAAACAATTCAGATCTAAATTCGTTCCGGAGCACACAAACTTTACTTATTAACTACCCCTGGGAAAGTATCAAAATAAAAATGTGTAATAATAAACAAACAGAAACTTCAAATTATACTGGGATTTCTCAATCCGCACTGATGAGACCATTCCGCATAATAGGCATGGCCTCGTTTTCCTCGACGAAATCGGAAAAACCGCGTTTTTTATTGACATTGTTGCACCATCAGATGCCAACATAGCTCAAAAGTTGGCCGAAAAATGGAGAAGCACGCGCCTCTGGCTCAGGTAGTTAAAAGACTCTGAAAACTAGACGAAGTCCGCATGGTGCCGTTCATTATCTCGACCACAGATTTGACACCTAACCTCGGTTTAGGTTAGGTGGATAACCTAAAAAAGTCTTAAGTTCTCCGTTTACATTCATACTTAGGTCCAAAAAGCTGTGATCCCCTTCACACGTGTAGTTAACATCACCAAAACTTTCTTGAGTCTACAATTAGTAGCATTATCAACGTGAATCGCTCTAAAATTGAACGTTTTTCGTTAATCGTTGCTCCCTCCTCTATGAATAATCCATAAAACATTAATACAAATATTTTTTCCCCTCATATAAGTTTTTCTTCTCTGTCTTACTGAGGCCCCTTTCTTAGCGGACTTGGTTTGGGCCCTACTGCAAAAAGCCTCACCGAAAACCCTTCTTTTCGAAAGATTTTTAATCGCAAATTGCATTTTTTAACATTTTTACTTTATATTTTAATGTTACATTTTTGAAAATTGTATGTAACGTTTCATTACAATTTTAGCATTTTTATACACTGCCTTTTGAACAAATACGTGATTATATTTTTTTCATAGATAATTTTGTATTTCATTTTTCCTCATAGCGCTGTGATGATTAGCAGACCTGCATGGATTTGTCCTGCTTGTTAAGTTTACAACCGAAATTAAATTTCGAGAACTACAGTATCAAAATCAGCACAACTATAGGAAGAAAAGCATTGGCTGTGTGGTTTTTAGACAGAAATGATCATACTTCTGTGGAGGCTATTCTTACGTAAAATTCGGCATTATGCGCACACTTACGGTTACTCTACCGTTTCGATTAATCAAATTGCAATGATTAACTTTTTCGATTCTTCATCCCTCTCGTAGTGTGATTAGCGAATAGCAGTTCAAAATGAATGTCGATTATAACTAAATGATTCGTTGGACCAATATTAGAGCTGGGAACGTAATTTGGAGGGCGTACTTCTTAAAAAAATAAACAGAGATACCAGAAAAGTGATTTTACAGTGACGCGTGAATTTATGAGATCATTTCTAGAAATGGTGAGCTTCGAAAATTCTCTCTTCGATCAGTAATTTTATTTATGTATTTATTTTATTTATATATAAAGGAAGTTTGCGAGTCTCAGAATATTTGAAGAAAACTTTTGATTCTTCGTGTTTGAGTACGTAAGCCACATGAACAATATTTATCCCATATAAAAAATAATCACTTTTAAGATGCATTGCCTACGAGGGAGGAGGAATTTAAAAAATTGGCGCGAAATATCTTTACTACAAATTCTTCGCAAAATTTTGACGAGACTAGGCACGTGGCGTAGTACTCCAATTTATACCTTGTTTGCCAATAATTTCACTCGTTGATTGCTCCCGTGAATGAAAGGACTCATAGCATTCCATTCAGATTCCATGCTTCCAATATCAATTAAACCGACTTTCGAAAAAAGAAACTAAGTGCATTGCGACACTGCTGAGATCGAGGAATTTCTTCCATCCTTCAATAAAGCATGTGAGTTTATCCAGTCGTTACTTTTACACCATTAAGAATATTGATTAAAAGAGAAAATTATCCTGAAATTGTCTTTTCGTCGCGTGCTCCAAGGTTTTTCTTTCGGCGAGAGAGAAACTGCACAATCCTAACAGCATCGCTATGCACTTGGTTCCTTTCTGCTAAACTCAGGCCAATTATACGTCTTTCGGGAGAACTGTTTCCTTGAATTGGGAGCACGAAATAAGCGTGAAGCTTGGAAAGCTCGGGTTTCCCCGTTCGTCGGGAAAAATCGAATTCCTAGAACGCCGCACGGTGCCAAATTTTCATTTCTTCAATCATTAAACTTCGATGCAGTCGAAGAAACTAGAATTTTTGCACTAATTGTCAAAGCACCACGTGCGTCCCTGACCTCACCTCACCCGACCGTTTCGCTTCGCTGTACCTCCTCCCGGGCTCGGTATCTGCAACTCTCGAGGATTTATTTTTAAGTCCTCGACGCGCCTTCAAATGTCAAAGGAGCAACAAGCGCAACTCGGATGTTCGGTACATGATTGTCATCGTCTTTTAACAGGCATTGATTCTCTCTTGGAAATGATTATATCGTTGCTGCGTACCTCTCGCTAATTGCCGGTTGCCTCAAATTAGATGCTTTTAGAAACGCATATTTCTAAACATTCACCGACGCCTTTCATAGATCAAATAGCAGTAATTAGCTGTAATAGTAACACGTCTCCTCGATAGCGAATTGATGGTGGAAAGAGTACGCACATAAAATTCAACACCGTCAGGCGTTTTTTTTTTCGATGATTTTCGTAAGAAATGAGAAGAGGAAGAAAGGAAAAGCTATATAGTCTATTAAATTTTATAAATCAACTATTAACTTTAGAGGCGTTTGAATACCCTCTAATTTCTTCATTTCTAATTAGTGGTTCAAACGTATTACGAGCACACAATGGTTTTTTTATCATTAAAATTAACGTGAAAAATGCATGCGAAGCTATTAATCAGAGGGAAGTTTCAGAAATTAAGGGTCATTATAATTATAATCCCGTAATAACCGAATTTTTCAATGAGTCACAAACGTGCGCAATATATGTGATGAAATTGTCAAAATTACACAAATGGGTGGCAAAATTTTAAAATATTTTTTAGGGAGAGGGTGGCTTCCAGAACCCTCCTCATGCTGGAAGACAGCTTCCCAGTCCCAGACACCCCCCCCCCTCTTAACCGTTCTCTTCTGATAAAATGTGCGCTCTCTGGAAAACTCGTGAGTATTTTTCTGTGAACTTTCCTGGGAATTTCACACGCAATTAACTCTAATTTATTGTATACAGTGTGGGGAAATATTCCCAACTTTTTTCAAAAAATAACTGTTTGATCGGGGGGAATTAGACAACATTCAAATTTTCATGCTGAGTTTCTGCTCAGCACAAAAACGTGGGTGTTAGTGCTTAAGCTCGGTCCTCACGGACGTATCTCCACTTTTCAGTCTACACACACGCCCGCTTGGTACTTCAAATCTTGTTACAGAAGACCAAGAAACATTGTATGATAATGGGTTATTACACTGGAGGTAAAAAAGCACGAAGGTGAATCTGAGGTTGGCATGGGAATTGTCCACATTTGGTTTGGGTCCGGTGAGTTGGTACCCGCCTGCACGATTGAGGCAAGAGGACATGGAGCTGAAGCGGCTCAAAACTCCTTCAAAATAGACAGTATGCAATGCGACTTACATCTCACGATTCGGTCGCCATCAAAACGGAACGCGGTAAGGCTTGTACTTACCTATTTTACAGCTTCAATACGCGTGCACTGTGTGTCTTTACTCGACACACCCTCTCGACAATATACTCAAATGAGCAGTAATATTAACCCTAAGTTTTTCATATTTCTTTCTCTTAATTTCGGGTAGATGCTGAATGTGATCAGAAAGCGGGTCCACTAGAATTTCATATGTTGGCCTTGTCCGCTCAAATGGGTTTTTCAAATATGGTATAATATTTTCAAAATAACATTCGTCTTCACTCACAAAAATAATTTACGTAGACCTCCATTAATGTACTATGAATTTTTCGGAGCTTTGATTGAAACGAAAATTCAACCAGGAAAAATAGACTGTTAGGGTGAGTGTCCCGAAAATGGATTTTTACCATTATTTAAAAAAATCCAAGTCAATTCAGTAATATTAATTTATGGAACTTTCCGTTCCCATAAAATTTTTAATAAATATTATTTATTTGGTGAAATTAGTGCTGATTTATATAGATAAAAAGAGAGTGCTAGGAATGTCCCCATAACTGCAACATTTTTCTATTGATATTACCTGAAATGAGCATCGACTTCTAGGAACAATGAGAAAGTTGAATACGTAGGATGAGTTGACACGTATATACTTTTGAAAATGACATTTATTTGACATAAATTCAATAGTTTGAATAGAATTTTTAATTTTCTTTTACTGAAATTTTCGTTTTGTTGTCTCTCTTACATGGTGGTAGATTTTCAATCAAATTTATCCTGATTTCGTGAGTTTTGTGACTGTAATCCGTTTGTAAAAATTCTCGTAATTGATCTCCATGATTTTAATATTGATTTGGGGGGAAACATCCATTACATTCAAGAAAAAAATAATTGGGATGGGTGAGGTAAACGGACGCCTTTCCTACTCAAAACGTATAATATTCGTCTGAATATCTGAAATAGTAGTAAATGTAGTTTAAGTTTAAATAGCGCAGTCTTTAAAAACGTAATCTTTACCATCAATCCTTAGATGTCCAAGACTTTTTTTATATGCAGCCCTAAGTTGTGTCAAATTAACTTGCATTTAAACACATAGCTCTTGATAGTTTTCGAAGTATTTTCTATTTTATTTTTATGTTCAAGAACTTGAAAGATACTTTTTTTGAAATTTTCACCTTATTGATAACATACTGGCGTTTTCTCACCACCCCCCTCTCCACCCGTATCCGTCATATATATGTAACTCCCCCAGAAATAATAGTTAGGTCAATCAATATGACCCAGTTTTCGATTTTAGCGGTGGTCATTAAATAAAAATTCCTGACACGAAACAACTCCAGCAAAAACAACAATTTATAGACGTACGCCATTTAGGGAGCTTGCACATTATATCAGCAAACTTAACCTTAACTATTCTAGAATTTCAAAAATAAGGGACACCTCATGGCGCGTTGAAGACGGCGCAGAGTTAGAAACTATTCATGCTTGATGGAATTGATGGATGTCCGTGTTGCATGTGCAAAATTGAAGGCGCGATGGCGCGAGGCGTGAACTTGCAATGTTCCGCTGAATGCTGCCGATGAGGTGTCTCGCCCTATCACGTCTCTCCTTTCTCCAGCTGCGTTGACCCTCGATTTTTCTACCTCTTTTTTTAAAAAAATATTTGTGTCTAATGGGCCTGTTGCATGCAAGAGATACAGCCGCGCGAATAGACATTTTAGAGGTTAAATGACACGAAAATTACGATGGTCACATTAAAAAAGTCTGAAATACACTCCTTACTGCGCAATTTGCGTTGTTAGGAACGTGCTTTTTCAAATTTCCCGCGTCTGGGGGCAGTTTTCTAATCATCGGAAACGAGCAAACGGCGGGCTTCGGTGATTTCCGGAAGATGCCGAGTCGTTGTTGTTGTTGTTGTTATTTTTTCCTTCAGTTTGTTTACAAACCCAACGTGATCTCTCATAGTGGTCCATATACGCGTTTTTCGGTAACCAAATCGATCAACTTTTAAATATCCAACGCAATCCTTTACATTTCATTTCACGATATCACGAGCTCCGATTTTTAGGTTATGTTGTCAGTTTTAGTTGACCGGAAATAGCCGTGAGTTACCGTTAATTGTTTCCGTTAGAAAACTGCCCCCAGACGCGGGAAATTTGAAAAAGCGCGTTCCAAACGATGCAAATTGCGCAGTAAGGAGTGTATTTCAGACTTTTTTAATGTGACCATCGTAATTTTCGTGTCATTAGACCTCTAAAAAGTCTATTCGCACGGCTGTATCTCTTGCATGCAACAGGCCCATTCTTTTTTTAGGATGTACTTGTAGCAGAATCTGGAATTTTGATAACCTTCAACGCAGGTACGGTGAATATACCTCAAAATTTGCAAAATCTCCAATCATTTCTATAATTTCTTGCATTTTTTCGTGTCAGTGGCAAATCATCGTAATATCTCGTAAGAATCTTTTCCCCAGTTGAATGGTAGGATTTTACTCTCAAGTTTCATAAAAGACATACTTCTCATAACACCACGTTACGGAAAATCTTAAACTTCCTGTCATCAAGATATAAACTGCATGCATGGCCGCCCTTAGGAAAGGAGCTGTCCAAGAAACGACCATGAATCTAATCCTAATTATCTGCAGTGGAAAGCGCAGCGTGGAAAAATGTTTTCGTGAAAGCGAGTACAATACCCGCGGGAGGAAGGGAGGCAGCGAGGGAACAAGCCACACTCTGTTGCGGGGGTGTCTAGTCTTATCGATCGCATGCCGAGCAAGGGGGTGACGGAGTTGGAGTCGGCGAGGGTAGGGCCCCGAAAGGGGGTTCGGCGGCTCGGGGTGGAGCGGCGGGAGAGGGGAATGAAAGGGGGCTCACCCTCGTGCGCTGCGTCTCGGCATTGCGTTACACTGCAAACTTGGGGCTGCTTCCAGCAAAAATTCATCCTCAGACATGAATATCATGCGGTCGGATATGAGAGAGCTTTCACCGGTGATTATTTCAGGTGCAATGTGAAGGCCATGTGGTCATCGAAATTCATCTTCAGACGTGAATATCATGCAGTCGGGTCTGAAAAAGCTTGCATCAGTGATTATCTTAGGTGCAATGTGAAGGTCATCTGATAATTGAGGTTACCACTTGAAAATAATCAAAAATACAGAATTGATGTTAATTAATCACTAGACAAGAAACAAGAAAAATGAAAACTTTTCCCGCAAAACAGTGTGGACTCAGCACACTTTTACCAGCTTGTTACATACAATAGTTCGGGTCGCATCTTTTAATGTTTTTAACTCTAATTGACATTTTTGAACTTTTTAGCCTTGTTTTCCCCGTGAAATAATGGTCATTGATTCGTGCACCTAGTCTTTCATCCCTAAACGTCAATAAAAAGACCAAAAAATTGACTCACTACCACAAAGACAAAATGAAAATATTACAGGAGGTCTTGATGAGCATTTATCTAAGTGAAATTCCTCTATAACGTCCAGAGAAAAAGAGACATGTTTGCAATGTAAAACTAATGTTAATTGTGTCCTTTCGATTACACTTAATTTTTTTATTTCCGATGACCAGGTCATTTTTAGAAAGCACCTCTTCCTAAGTTCAAGGCTTGCCTACTCAACTGAAGGCTTGGATTGAGTTATGAGGCTCAACGTTCATTTGTAACTTCAAACTATCGGCCTCATTGTTGGTTAGATGAGCTAGATGCGAGATTACTCAACAGGAATTGTAAATAATGTAATTTATACTATAGAGCGGATGCTGATCCTCATCTGTGAAAGATGGGACATAATTTCCAATCAAGATTTTGTGTGCGTTTCATATGAATCGTGCATTTCTTTGAACGGGCCACTTCTAGCATGCACTTTATTCATGTTTGCAGGATATTTTGTATCATACTAGAACGAAGGCGCAGAATAGATCATTAACTCTGCCAACATATTCCGAGTTTCGTTCCTTTCCAACTTCGTCTGAAAACGCACGAAGAGGCGGTGCCATCATAAATTTCGATTTTCAACGAGCCCTTGATAATTTCTAACTCCAGCCCTCATTTTTCTCTCTTTCATATGTCTCAACCTGAAAAGTCATCCAGAATTCATTTAAGCGTTACATTTTTCAGGGACAATCACGCGAGCAAACAAACCCCCCGTCGGAAAGTCAAGGAGGCCACGCTCAGTACCCTATCATATTTCCGTCCCCATCTTTCCTCGCCACTCCTGGGGGAATTTTCGTCTGGGTCTGTACACGCCACGCCAGGAGGGTCCTCGCGGGGGTGGAGAGAGGGACAGCCTAGCCGAGGGTGGAAATAGGGGAAGTCGAAATGCACACAGCAGGAAAAGCCGGGGCGGAGTCTGGCGGGGGCTGCAGGGAAAAGCGCAGACAAGGGTGGGTTTCGGGGGAGGCATCCCGGGGAGTGGCGAGGGACAGGTAGTGCAGGGGGCTCAAGAGGGAAGTAGTCTAGTGTGCCAGGACTGCGAACATAACGCAAGTTTCGTGTGTCTGGTCGTCTGGGAGGGAGAGTGAGGGGGCGGGGTAGGGGGGTCCACCCCCCTGAATCGCGCCATCTTCGTGCTGTGGTGGAATGAGGGTAACCTTGTGTCCCGTCCAAGTGCAAGTTCGATGCCCCACTTCTGGCGCATGCGTTTTGGACGTCGGCCACGAACCCCATGCAACGCGGCCGGCGGGACTCATGCCCCCCTCTCTCCACCCCCCCCCGTCTTTTTATAAACCGAAACGCTTTGTTGTCTCTGTCTGCTGCGACGCACTAAAACATTGTCGCGACTGAATCACCGACGATAATGATCCAGCGATGGGATGTCGTCGAGACCGGACAGACCGAACAAGATGGCGTGCCCCATCAAATAACGTCCAAGGTTATAGATGGTAATAGTTATTACGTTGCATATGGTATTGAATATTCAATCAGCGTCATCTTATTGATCATTAAAATCAATGAAGATGTGACTCCTTTTTGGTGTGATACTAGGGGGATATGCCCCAGGCCGCTACGCGATCCAACCCGAAGGTCCGCCCGGGCAAAATTCAATTGGACGTATTTCTGTCAAACGGAACTAAGCGCCGAGTTCCTTTTGAGGAATTTAGAATGCCGGATAGCGCGTCCTGTCAAACGGAACTAAGCGCCATGGAAAAGCATTGCGGGTATAGGATAGAATGTGCCCGACGCCCGTTTCTGCCGCCAATCCAAGCCCTCCTCTATCCTCCTCCCCCTATGGCGGTTAGTTCCGTTTGATAGAAATACGTCCAATTTTCCCTTAAAAAGTGCACTCAGTTGGCTTTGCCTCTTGCTTGCAACAGACCTATTTGCTCAAAAATCACGTTGGTCACATCAAGAAGTCTGGAATATACTCCCTAGCGCGCAATCTACTTAGTTTGTGACACGATTTTTCAAAACCACCTATGTAGGCAGTTTTTCGTGGTGGCCAGCAGTCAGGTTTGCCCGGAAAGAAACCTACAAACAATCTCGCGAACTGTTATCAACTCTTTCTGCGTAAAATTTCAATTAATTCGAAGCTTTTGTTTTTGCAAAATTAAGAAAGAAAAAGGAAACACACGCTTGACAACGATTGAAATCATACATTATAAAAAGTTAGTGAAATCGTTTATTTACTCAGATTTATTTTTCTGACTCATCTGTCGGTGCAAACCTGGTCGGCGGTGACCGGTGAGAAAATCTGACCGCCGACGCGGGAAACTTGGAAAAACATGTTCCAAACTACGCAGTTTGCGTACTGAGGAATGACTTTTCTTAACGAGCCCAAAATGATTTTCGTGCGATTTTACCTGTTAAGAATATACGTATTTGGCTGTATATTTTGCGTCCAACAGACCCATTGTCTGGCAATTTTCCGTTACAATTTTTACTTTATCAGGGGAAAGCAGGTAACATCAAAATTAAGGCTCAGTAGGTAATGTTCCCTATACATATAGTTCATTAGTATACTGCCGTGCTAAGGAGGAACGTCGTATGAACATTCGAGAGTTGCCAAATTTCCTCCGATAAAATGTTTATTTTTGAGGAAATTTATGAAATTTTCCCTTGAAATTTTCAGGAGCTTAAGGCGAAATCGCGTACAAAATTATCTTAAAAATGGAAAGGAAAATATTCATGATTTTACCGGGAAATTTGTGTTTTATCAAAGGAAATTTGGCAACGCCCGAAGGTTCATACGGCGGTTTTCCTAAGCACTGCATTATAGGCTGCAATACTGGTGGCAGCAACGCAGTGAGTGTAAAAATTGACGTCCTGCTTCCATCGATTTATATCGCACTCGTTTTAAACCTTGAACGTGAGGCATTACGTATTTAGGTAGGTCCAATTTATCACAATCGATGGGTCGGTCACGATTGTAACAGATATTATAATAAAAAAATAAATTATAAAAAATCCTCTGTCAATGTTTCTAATGGGAATAGATTTTTTACTGCGAGAGGTATGACTGATAAAGTCTCAAATTCAAATTAAGAGGACCAAGCTTCACCCGGCTGGGATCGAAGAAAATATGTCCAAAATAAATGCGTCCTAAATTGCCTTTAGCTTTAAGCTCATAATTTATTTCTGTGTATAGTCCTCTCCGATTGAAAGTTATTTGAAATCTTTTGGCAAACCTGTCCCCAAATTAGCTACATTTAAAGGTCACAAAGTCTCAGACGCATTTCGACTCCGAAAAATTCACGGAAAAATTAATCGTGAGTCTTCCCGAGGAAATCCCGCAGATGGTGGTGGGAGGGCGGGGGAGGTTGCAACATTTACCAGACTGTAGGTGCAGGGACCATTCAGCACCATCAAAATGTAACAAGCGCGCAGTGATAGAACAGTGCAGTGGTCGAACTTGACGCTACGGAAACTCAAAGCGCCTTCTATTACAGGTGATGCAACTTTCATAACATGTTGCATCCTTCGTAATTGAAGGGGATTCATAGGCAGCGACCATACTTAGTGGCTTGTTTCCAAGACTACCCAACTGTGTCGTCACGATCCCGTATATCTTCTATTATGCTGCGATTCTTGTTATATTTTTCATGTAGATGTTGCAGAATTTCATATTCTACAGAGAGGATTTTAAGCAATAATGATGCGATCATCTTCGTTGGTTTTCTTTCCACGAAAGAAATAAATTGCACAAGAAAAAATCGAATCTTCATAATATAGTCAGGCTTTTGTCAGGGGAGCAATTAATGTTAGCGTAATCAAAAGGCTAAGGTCAAAACAAATGCCGAAAGAAATGTAGCCGTTCGCCAAAACTGTACATTTGTTAATAAATTAAAAACTTCAACAATGAGAATCTAAGAGTGTTTGTGTAGATTTCAACTCTGCTAAAAGAAATTTGGCAACGAAATGAATTTGCATGTCCTATTTTAATAACTGAGAGAATATATTTGCCATTGTAGATTTTCATCCAAAAATTTTCGGAATTTTAGGTAAATGAAATTTTATTTGATCACCTATCCATACGAGTAATATAGCTCCGTAAATGCCTAGGTGCCGTCTGGGAAGCAGGGGTCTGATAGGTATTTCTTGCACATTCACTGAAGCTATAAAAATATACTGAAAAATAAAGTTACGGGATGTATAGACATACCGTCTGTTCCGGGCTCAGTGACTGAAAGTACTGGGTACTGGAGTAACCGTTCCTTAGATTGCTCCGGGCTCCAGAACTTTCGGCCTCTGAGCCTGGAACACCGACGGCATGTCTGTATAGCCCTATGCACGACTCCCACGGCCGGGGTTATTTTTTTTTTCTTCTTCTTCTTCTTCTATATTCTTCTTTATAATATTCGTTTATTTTTTCAGTGTAAGAGATGAAAATTCTACAGATCGACGGAAATGAAACACCGTTTCTTGAAACGCCTTACATTGCCGCGCATAGAAAAAAAACTCTAGGAGCATTAGAATGTCGCCAAATTTCCTCCAACAGAATATGAATCTCCAAGAATGGTTTAGAATTCTCATAGTTGAATTTTTCCGGGGGTTTTACTCGCAATTTTGTTGAATGTATGAAAACACTTCGCGGAAAAAAATATTTTTTTTCAAAAAGTTAAATATTTGACGGAGGATAATTTAGTACCGTTCTAATGTAATATAATAGCTCCTGCGTGCAGCACCACAACTTGCATCACTTCTGTAAAAAGGCAAAGAGTCATTGAAAAACTCAATATGTATGGCAAAAGGGATGAGTTTTTACCAATTTTCCCGCAATTGAAGTCCAGCGCACTGAACAAGTAACATTAATTTCGGTATTTGTCCAGTTATTATCAGTTAATTAGAGAAAGATGAATCGTGAGAAATCACGTAATAAATCTGTAGACCAAATTTCGACGCTTCAGCAAGTGTTCAGGGGGAAAACCTAACATATTTGAGCCGATTATTTTCCAAGTCACTTAAGCGACAGTCTCTATTTTGGCGGTAGAAAGGTTGTTTTGCTTTGTATTTTCTAGTATAATCAATTACGTCTGATTTCAAAATAGCCTTCTAAAGCAACATACATTTTTTGGGAATTTGAAAATTGTCAACAAAGCGAATAAAACGGCGTTCCTTGTTTTTCCCGCATTCGCAATTTTGGCGCCTACTTGATTTGGAAAATAATCGGCTCACTTGACGTTATCAATACTTTATGTCACTAGTCTGGTAATTAGAAGTTTTAGTTTATTCTTCTAGCGTGTGGTTTGGTTTTTTTTAAATTGATCC
This sequence comes from Bemisia tabaci, assembly GCF_001854935.1. Lineage (NCBI taxonomy): Eukaryota > Metazoa > Arthropoda > Insecta > Hemiptera > Aleyrodidae > Bemisia > Bemisia tabaci. The sequence continues at coordinate 824,715 of NW_017549038.1, read as the reverse complement.
ATTTACCAAGTATTTGCATACCTCTCTGCAATTCTCCTAAAACGAACTCTGAAGGAGGACTTTCAATTTTAGCCGTTGATAATGTGCAGGTGCACTGGAAAAAAAAAAACCACATTGGATCTAGAGTCCAGACTCTTAAAAACATCGACAAGAAAAAATACTCTTGATCCAATGAGATTTAAGCTTAAATCAAGAACCAAGCCTCTTGATTTGAGCGGATTTCCTTATGATTTAAGCTTAAATCTGATTGAATCAAGAGTCCTTTTTCTTGTCAATGTTTTCAAGAGTCTGGATTCTAGATACAATGTGGTCTTTATCCAGTGTGGTATAAGAGGAAAGTGGAGACCGAAATATGGATTTAGAACGAATTTAAAAACAAAACGTATTTACCAATTATATGCATTTTTGACATTAAATTTTATCATTTTTCGCAAATTAGTTTTGCTTTGATCATAAAATTCATGTGCAATCGGCGGATATACAACTTTTTTCACTAATTTAATTGCCAGGCACTTACTCTGAGCTAAAGAGGAAAAAACCCTCAAGATTAGGTCAGTATCTCATACAGATATAATAATAATAAGAATATTTAATCAGTATGACCACCAGTTTAGAGTGAATATTTAGGGAATGGATAAGCAAGAATGGAAAACAAAGAGTTTAACACACGAAAAAAACTTTTAATAAATAAAAATAGACAAATCTCAGATTATAAAAAAATATAATAATGCACGTAGTGCCAAACTATAAAACTAAAATCCAAACTTTAGAAGCTGGAATTCGACTGGGATTGGAATGCATTGCGATTTGACGAAAATACATCTAAATTAAAATAAAACCGAAATCTTTTCCTTAACAAATACTGCTCTTGAATAGTTTCAAGCACATTTAAATTTAGAATCAGAATTAAAAACCGGGTCCTAAGATCGCACGTTGATCTATGTAACCTAATATTGAGGCATTGCCAGATGTCAATGGGTTGAAACAAATTCAACTATGCGGTATCACAAACGCACCGATAAGAAGTAAAAAGAGAACAGCGAAAAGAAGAAGAATACAAAAAAAGAAATATAAATTCTCATTGCATCTGTCGACAAAAATCAACATGAAATGACAGAATACCGGGAAGCGTATTACAATTATAATCCTCGAATAATTAGGGGGAGTTCTTTGATGGGCATAACTTTAGTTACAAAAGCTCCAAGTCAAAACAACTTTCATTCAGCGTAATGTACTCGTCTCAACACTGTATTTTGATGAAATGTTTAAATACATATTATACATTTATATCACACAATATGTCGCAGATATATAGAGCTTTTAATACTTGATAAGTGCAATTTAGTCAAAAATATAATTCTGTAATAATTTATCTGACCCAGACATGAGTGATAACACCCTCTGGTTTAGCGTCCTTCCCTACATATGATCTGATTCTTTCAGACTTGGAATGAAAAGAATACATTCCCACAAATTTTGGAAAGTTAGGTATAACACAATACAAATAGTTTGTCACGTGTGTGTACAATTCAAGGCCTGTTGAAAAAATTCAAGAAATTACACACAAATTTTTATCATACCTATCCATAATTAAAGACTCTATGCCGAATTAAAAAATATACAAAATATATCCTGTACATAATTACATAAAAAATCATCAAATGAGAATCTATTTACAGAAGTGACTAACCCAACAAGATGAATAACTTCATTGGCGAAACCTAGCGGGCGTGCGAGCCGATCTCACGATGGAAATTGACAAAATTCAAAATACTGAGAAAATTGGAAACTACCTCTCAAACGGAACGTCACAATGACAAATTTACCCGCAAATATTACAGATTGACTTTTTCACTGAACATCTTAAAGTTCAACGAGGCTAAATATTAGAGATGGACTTTCAGAAAAAAATTCACGAAGTGCGAATTAGGTAGGCACTTTAAAAAAATACTGAGCGTCACAATGACAAATTTACCCGCAAATATTACAAATTGACTCTTGTGACTGAACTTTTGAAAGTTCAACTTACTCACTAATATTAGAAATTGACTCCCATGAGAAAACTCACGAAGTGCGAATTAGGTACTCTTAAAAAAGTACAAAACGTCACAATGACAAATTTACCCGCAAATATTACAAATTGACTCTGACAAGCAAATTCACAAAGCGCGAATTAGATACTCTAAAAAATGAAGAAATGACTATGAGCAGACTGACATTACTGCCTTTTGATGCTATCACAAAACTGACTCGCCTGGATTTTGGTTCCAGCGTGAAACCTCCCTTGAAACAGGAGGGCGGAGGGAAGACATCTACCCTGAGTAAGCGCGTTCTTCGGCCAAGCGTTTGAGTTGGTCGGTGACGAACCGGAGATGGCGGATTTCGGCTGTTAGGAGGCGATTCTGGTTTTCCAGATAGGCTGCGCGAATGGCGATCTCGTCTTCTTTGGCTTTTCGGGCGTCCCGGGACCTCTTGGCCGCCTCGTTGTTCTTCCGCCGACGCTCCCAGTACTGGGCGTCCTTCGTGCCTTCGCCCTCGGCTTCTGTCGAAGGGCTACCGCTGCGCTTCATCTTTGGATAGGATTGACCTGAAACAAACAAAAACAACAAAAAATTTAGATTTATAGAAATTATATCGTTATTTAACCTGTGAAGATGTACTCGTGCTAAAAGGACTGCATTTTGCAATTTGAACCTACAAATTCTGGCTCTCCTGAAAAAACACTAATGTGCATAGGGAAACTAATGGCACATACGTTGTTTTTAAACCGGGCCGGAATTTATAGGTCCAAATTGCATAATGCAGTCCAAAAGCAACTATGTGCAAACGGACTGCATTTTGCAATTTGAACCTACAAATTCTGGCTCTCCTGAAAAAACACTAATGTGCATAGGGAAACTAATGGCACATACGTTGTTTTTAAACCGGGCTAGAATTCATAGTTTCAAATTGAAGCCGCCAAATGATGTCCAAAAATGTAGTCCAAATGATTAAAAATAAAACAAGTTCAGCATTTTTATGGCTAACGAATGATAGTGCCTACCTGCAAAAGGGCGATTTTGCAGAACGAAGAGAAAACTTCTCCATTCTTATACTTTGTAGGCAATTTTATCGTACATTATAGCGTCACTGAGTGCTCCCACACAGAATTGAAAAAAAAACCAAAATTATCAGCCTGCGTATTTTATACTGTAGAATGCGACTAAGTTCCTGAATCAGTTTTTGTCAGAATCATTGTCAGATAGGAGGTATTTTTGGTTAACCATCGATTTTCATGCTTCATATTGTTTTCTGTGTCCTCGCACATTTAAATCTAACTCCTATTAGCATTGATAAAGCGTTTATTTCGAAAATGTGCAAACTCAGAAAAATTGTAGTGGTGGAAATTCAGATGAGAGACGTGGACGTGAGGAGATCGAGACGAGTTGTGCATGCCCGCCTTCAAAATACAACTCATGCAACCGACAATACTTTTCAAACTGTAAGATCCACCAACATATGGATTTTTACCGTCGGCTCAAGTCGAAAAATTAGAACCCCCATTACAACGTTTAAGTCCCTCCAATCATGTTTTCATATATAGATAAAACTGTGCGATACATCGCCTTGAGAATTTTAACGAAAATGTTTGAGCGAGTGGAGAAAATTAACGGTTCACTGTACGGTTGTTGCCTCATATTCTTTTAAGAACATGAAACAGGAATGGGTCTTAGCAACGTCACAATTGCATCGTACATTTTATACCGTTCGGCATCGATATGATTTTCTTCATTGAGATCGAAAAATTCTTCAAGTACAAACACGTACTGTTCATAAATAAAGAGAGGAAAAGGCAAACATTGCATGGGAGGGGGGAGGATATTATCAGAATTGCAAATTTTTAAAATAATTCCCCGAAATTTCAGATAAGTTTACAAACTTTTTCTTTCATATTCGACGCGGCGATTTTCCCACGCTTGATAAACTCATTGGGGACCCTCAAATCATTTTTTTTTTCATGTATTTTACGAGAAGTAATAAAGAATTCAAATTACCTGCACCATGTCTTGACAGGGACAACATCTTCTCCCTGAACTCATAGTAGTCCTGTTGCGAGTACCGGAATTCCTCAGGATCGATCGCAGCCAGGCTGGTCGCCAAGAAGAGCGGGTCTTTGGGGTAGGCCTTGAACGGCCGCGTCGGCTTCCCGGTCACACCGGCGTTGATGATCTTGTCCGTCAGCGACAAGGCAGGGTGAACTTGGTCCAAGTACAGTCCAATCAGACCGGCAGTCGAGTCTCCAGACAGAGACTTGAGACCCTCCGACGAGCTTTCAGAGACGTCCACGGAGCTGGGCTGCGACAGCGGAGACGCCTTGCCGGACAGTGAAGAGTCCGCGCGGGCCATGGACACCGGCGAAACGCGATCTTGACTGTGGGGTCCGCGGGTCCGACTGTAGGTCTCGGCAACTCGGGGTTGAGGTCTGATGGGCTTCGGCTCCAACGGGTAGGTCATGGGCGAGCGTGCAGGGTTCTCAGCAGAGCGGGGTCGCATGATCTGGTTGGGCGAGAGCAAGCGGTGATCAACTGGAGATCCGGGGGACAGACTGCTCGAGCGGTTGAGTTGCACGTTCAGGTTCAACATACCGAAAGGCGTTTCCGTGGGGCTCAGTCGGGCGGGGGGTGCCATCTGGTAGGCTGAGCGCCGTCTGTACTCTTCTAGACGTCTGCATTCTTCGATGTGTCTTTGCTCCCTCTGGGATCTGATCGAGAACTTGTTCTTGGCGTAGTCGAAGAACTCGGAGTAGCGCGCGTGGAGGTCGCTGGGGATGATGGGCGCCGGCCTCTGTTCGGCGAAGACGCCGAGGTGGTTGACAGCGTAGCCGTTGGATGGGTGCGGCCAGAGAACGGGTGCGTGAACTTTGGGCTTGTAGTCCACACGCTGGATGGGTGGGCTACTCCGGCTGGAGTCCAAACGCTGAATGGGTGTGCTACTCCGGCTGTAGTCCAGGCTGGATGGCGGAGAGGGCGTCAAGATTCCTGGGCTCGTGGCCGGGCTGATGGTCTTAGGGGGGCTCAGACCGTCGTCCTTGGCGTAGAACTTGAATCTCTTCGGCGGGCAGGCGAGACCCTCTGGCGATTCGCGGCCTCTTTTCCGCAAGTCCAAAGCGTTGTTGTTAAAGTTGGTGTAGGACAGGTTGACTGACATGTTGAGAACTTCCGCCATGTTGGATTCTCGGCTCTTGAAATCCTCGACCCTGAAACAGAACAGAAAATGAGATTTTAGTATACTTTTTAAGTACGTGTATGGCAAGCTTGAGAAACGTGGAAAACGCACTCAATTTTTAAGTAAAATCCCGCAACAAGAAGGAAGATACAGTATTAAAGAATTTTCAACATGAGAACTTGTTGCAATTTATGAAAATGAATACCAATGGTTATAAACCGCGATCGATGGTATAATAAAGCAATCCCAAAGTCAATAATTAGCAATTAAAGTAGCTTTCCCCTCGCACGTCCTTTTTCTCTTCATACATTCTTTGACACTCCCTCACGGCCGCAACCTCGGCGGTCTTGGCATAAATTCGCGGCCACGCCAGGAGTAAATATGAGCTGTGGTATCACGGAAAAATGAAGGGACATTTAGCTTTTTCACCCGTCTTAAATTACTACTTCTGAATTTAGGCATTACTCTTGCATTGTTGAATGCGGAAATCAAGCACACGCAATTATTATCCTCCAGAACAGGTATGTTCTGTGGTATCTCGGGAAAATGAAGGGAAATCTTAGCTTTTAACCCGTCTCAAATCACTAACGTTTAACATAGTTGAATGCGAAAATCAAACGCGCAAGCATTCGACCTTCGAAATAGGTATGCGATGTGGTATCAGACGAAAATGAAGGAAAATACTATCTTTTCACCTGACTGACGTTCATGAATGGAGACTGGCTCTCATCGTTACATGCGAGAATCATGCGCGCAACTATTCGAACTCCGGACTCATGACAAGAAAAGACTGGCAGTGTTTCTCGCAAAATGTTACGAACGACAGTTCTTGAATCGTAAATCCCTGACGCTGCAAGAGTTCTATGGACGAAAAGTATGCATACCTCAAACTGTGGCACTGCATTAACTGCCAGCCACTTCTGACCATAAGTCCGGAGTTTGAATAATTGCGCGTTTGCCGATGCGAGCTTATCCTTAAACTCACAAATGTCATACAGGTGAGAAGCTAAAATTTTCCTTCATTTTCCCGCGATACCACAGCACATACCTACTCCGGAGGTTGAATAGTTGAACGCTTGTTTTCCGCGTTCATAAATGCGAGAGTATTGCTTACAATTTACATTCACAAACATCAGTAAACTGACGGACGGGTGAAAAGCTAAGATTTTCCCCCATTTAACATAGCACATATTGACGCCGGGCATGGCCGGATTTAAGCATAGGCCACCGACGTCGCGACCTTAAAGTAGCCTATGAAAACGCAGGAAGAGAAAAATGAAGTTGGGGCGCTGCCGCGAACACTGTGCTACCGGGACCGTGTATTCCGAGACAACCCCTCTCCCCTGCAGCTAACGAACTCGATAAGATATCAAATTTAAGATACAGTCAAATACATTTCAAATCTAATGCAACGATTCAAGTATACAAGGGAAAAAAAACTGCTCCAGCTCATGAGCTTAGAATATTTCCGTCGGAACAAATATAGTTAGTTCTAATTCTAAACTAAGACAGTTGCCTGATAACCTTTTTTTCGTCCAGATATCCTTGCCCTCCCTTAAAAAATACTCAGTTCCCAATGTTGTCATGCCTTTAAAATAACTTTTATCTCCACCAAAAAGATTAGGAAATATAAAAATAAAATCTCTTCCTTCAGTCTCCATTGACACAAATCAAAGAGAAAAGTTTGTACGGCCCCTGTTTTCTTCTGTATCATCTCCGTGGTAAGCCTCGGTGTCATGAAAGTAACCAAAACACGGCTAATCCAACAGTTGCACCGACCGCAAGCAGGGATGTCGCGAATCCATTCACCCGCTAAGCAAAAACCTTTCGAACGGTACTGTATTGAAAAATGGACCAACCCCCTATCGTGCCTCAGAATTCGTGGGATGATGCAAAGACCCAACAGAACTAGATGATTCCCTGAACCGCCGCAAGGGATTTCTCCTCAAATTAGTATACAGAGCGTCGAATGACCGACAGTGGCGAGGAGTGAATGATCGACTATCGATATTTCCCCATTTGAAGCTATGGTAAAGAATCGATTATTAAGGTGTTTGTTGCGAACAACCTGTTAATCGATTCTTTTCCATATGTTTAAATGACAGATTAATCGATACATCGCAAAGCACGCCACTGATGACCGATGACCGATCACCTAACTGACAGACTCGCAAATCCATTAACGCGTCTTAAAACTGCATCATCGGTCAAACGATGAGGCCTAGATAAGAATGGACAAGCTGGACAAGAGAATCGAACCCACCACCGGCCTGTGAACTGTGGGTGAAAATTCTCACGGGGATAATCTATCACTTGTACGGCTCCTCTTCGCTCCCTGTCAAGGGTAAAGGGGAAAGGAAGGGATGGAAATTCTTCGTGAAACTTGGAACATGACGTAATTTGGGCGATTGTGGGTGGTCAAGAATGGCAGGGTGTGCGTGTTTTGACATCCTAATCATTGCCGTAGGAGTCAGGAGGGAGAGAAAAAATTCCTCGGGCCGGAAATGATGGAGAATCAGGTTGTCAATTGTGAGATCAATCGATCAATTATGTAGAGAGATTGAAGAAATTTCTAGGCACGTTCAAAGCTAGTGTTGAAAATCACGAAGGAAATGCAAGAATGGGAAGAATTGCCTCGTTTTCGGATACTTAATACGGTCAAAACGAAAGTGACTGATAGAAGGGAACGTACAGTAAAAGAAACTTTAGAGAGAAAATAAAGTATTGAATTGCGATCAAAATAATCATGTGACATAAAATTTCATTAGATAAATTATTTAGACCCTCGCATATTAAACGCCATGAGGAAACTATGACAAGACTAGGTACCTATATGCTGCCGTGGTCAGAAAAAACGCCGTATGACACTCTAGAGAGGCCAAATTGCCTCCGAAAAAATTATTATCCTTTAGGAGTCATGAATAGACTCTTGAAATTTTCAGAAGATTTAAATGTGATCGCAAATAGAATTTCTAAAAAATGCAAAAAGCCATGTTCACAGAACTCCCTGAAAATCTATATTTTATCAAAGGATTTTTGGCAACGTCTGAAGGTTCATACGGCGTTCTTCCTCAGCACGGCAGTGAATGGAGGTTAACTTTTATTCTTAACAACCTCACACTTAGACCGAGAAGAACTTCATGCTAACAATATAAATTTTTTTGGACAATTTGCCACGGTGTGTGTTGAGTGCGTATAAATAACAAAAGTACTGAATATGCACATTATGGCCGGTTTTTTACGTGAGCCGTCGAGACCGCGGCGTAGGGCTGCAAATTTTAGGTGGCCGCGAAAATTTGCGAAAAGAATGACGGGGGAAGAGCGGCGCGGCGAATTAATGCAGAAGAATCAGGTGCACGATGATAAAGAGTCCAAAAATCTATCTACTTAAAAAAGCGGTGGGTATGTATAATGTACGAGGCACATGACGCGCCCCTCCCAACCCCGCGCCATCAATTCATTGTGTGTGTGTGTGTGTGTGTGTGTGGGTGTGTGTGTGTGTGTGTGTGTGTGTGTGTGTGTGTGTGTGTGGGGGGGGGGGGCCTCTCCGACTTAGGGGCGCCAATACCGCAAATCCGGCTACATGAGCATCGTTTGCCAATGACAAAATAATGATGAATGCACAGCGAAAAGTAAAATTAAAAAGCACATACCTCACGCGAGCAAAAACCTAAGAGTACTGCGTTCACACTATTTTACGTTAGCACTTCTTTGAATGAAGAACTGTGCATTATGGCGGGCAATTAAGCGCAATCGTTTGCGTCATTGAAACTTTTATGTATGCACCAGTTGAAATAAAGCTATTGCAGATATTCAATCGAGAATTATTCCAAGAACGTTTGGTCAATAATAAGAATTTCATCTGCGATGCCGAACGAAACTGCAAGCCAAATATTCTCAGCGTGCCACATGTTTTTCGTTCGTTCTGCGTTCCTACGCAACGGCGATTTCGTGAAAAAAAGATGAAGGAAAAAGTGCAAATATAGCGCCTCGGTGCTCAAAAAAGTGCGTGGTGACACCGACTTTAGGGACACCCACAGATGATGAAACAGCTTTTAACTTTTTATTTTATCGCTTATTTTATTTCCGGTTTTCATGAAAGGAACTCACATTCACGATGGAAAATGAATCGACTTAATTTACGGTCGAAGTAACGATTATTATATTTCAGAGTTAACAATGATTTAAATCGCATTATAAATGCAGCTTTTTAACACGGCCGAGCGATTTGTTTTAAATCGCATTATAAATGCAGCTTTTTAACACGGCCGAGCGATTTGTACCATAAAAGTAACATCGTATTCGTAACAACGTCAAGGGAAGTAAGTTGGATCTAGAATGTACCAGGAGAATTGTAACAGCAACTTTTATTTTCCTGTGTCGGATATCTTGACGAATGCCTTGACGGTTGAGCGCATATTGTACATTGGCAGAGATATAGGTACGCAAAGTCTTAGACACAGTTGCTAATCATATATTATTTTACGCGTAAATTGAGACACTCTTTGATTCGAAATCAATGTTATTCTAAAAGACTACAGACAAATCCATTAAAGTTCCGAATTTACAACAATTTAATAACTTGAGTCATTTTTTAGTTAAAATAATATACTGTAAAAAACTCTATTGGATCCAGGGCCCAGAGTCTTTAAAAACTTGACAAGAAAAAATACTCTTGATTCAATCGAATTTTCGCTTGAAATTAAAGATCAGCTTAAATTAAGAATCGCAGCTCTCGATAGCGAAGATCGAAGTTAATTAAGAATATTTTTTCTTGTCAAATTGTTTATGAGTCTAGTCTCTAGCTCCAAGTAACCTCTTCCCCGTGTAGCTGTGTAGTTATCATCCCAATAGATGATTTGCCGATTTGATACTATAAGGAAGTATGTTGCACGCAAACCACAAACATGTCATTTCATTTAGTCTCAATACGTTCAAATTCGATTTAAAAAAGTCGCAAATATATCGGCCGTGTAAAATAGTAGGTTTCCGTAATATTCTTCGAAATTTTTAAAACTTTTATATGAAATTGCGAACAAAATGCCTTAAGACATTGAAACTAGAACGATTTTAAATAATCCAAAATTTCGATTTTCAGCATACAAAATTTGGCAACGTCCGTATGCGCACACTGCAATTGTTTGGCACGGCAGCTGGGCTGGCATCGATTTGCATCGGTAAGGTGAAATTCAATCCTACACTGGTAAAAAAAAACCTCTTGGACCAATGCCGCGGTGCATTGACTTAAGAGTGCAGTTTCTTGCCGCCGGATTGTTACTTGAAACAAGAGTCCAACACTCCGGCGACAAGAAACTGCACTCTTGAACCAAGAGTGTTTTTTCATCAGTGTAGGTGGGGCCCGGGTCGAATAGGCAACTAAACTAACTGCATAGCAAAGTGTGAAGTATCACGGAATGTGAAGGCGCTCCAAGCCGAGATGACACTTGCTTAGGCACTTCGCTGAACGGCCTGGCTTGTACGCATTGAAATAATCGCGAGCAAAATTCAGACTCTAAAAACAGTATTTCTCACATCTATACCTGAACCCTTCTCCATCCCTCCTCCTCCCCCCTCAAAAACACAATAAGATGTTTATTGAAAAAATTAGTTAAATGCATGTTGTAAGACTTCATTTTTGACTTCCTGTCAAAGCATTTAATGAAGAGCCATACGGCCTAAAGACAATTCAAACTTGTTAAAATTCAGGCAAATAGTCAAATCAGCAACAAAAATTACCGTTGGCCAAGTTACCAAGTAGCGAAATTACTTAAAACGAAATAAAACACGAGGCAAAACGATCAAAGCGCGTTTCTATATGCGCGATACCATTATTCGACCATATGGGAGGCAATTTTGCCCAGCTCAAAAAGTGAAGGCGAAACGTGCTTCAGTGAGCACAGCACATTTAGCCCGAACTTCGTCATTTTCTTTGATTATTTGGTTGAATGTCTAGGCATTTAACCGAATACCTGCAACTTATGGACGAAAATTGCTGACAGTTTGGGGATGATTGAATAATAATACATCGACGGTACAAGTCGGCTCATATAACTAGGTTTCTGACGTCGCAGACTTCCTGCATACTTCATTTTTTCAACGGATAACTACTCAACGGCAATGGACCACTGGACAAGGTACGAATTTCAGCATTCTCATACATGTTTCGTAATCAAAATTTCACGTAGAACACGATGCGCACAACGAAAATTACCGATATCGACTCTTTACGAAGATATTTGATGATTCTTGGTGCGTGAATTGAAACCACCCGCTCATGAAAACTCAACGCTCTACGTGATTCACATCGCGCACTAAACGTTATCATTACAGTTTCTGCGATATAAAAATCTGGCAACCTCAATCTGACGCTTCGGCTCAGCTATAGCAAATTGCTTATAGTTTGAACAACTTACGGTGAGAGATGAACATTGCTCGTTTGAGAAGCTTGCTGAAACTGTTGTAGTGCTCGATTTGACTCACGTAGAGCTTTGAGTTTCTTGTGAGCGGGCAGTTCAAATTCTTCGTAACCAATGTGAAATAAAAGCGTTTATATCTTCGTAAGGAGTTGATATCAGTAATTTTCGTTGCGCGAATCGTATTCTACGTGAAATTCTGGTTGAGAAACTAGTATCAAATCGCTTAAATTCGTATCTTGTCTAGTGGTCCATTCTATAAAAATACCATGATTTTTCTTCTCTGTGCGCGAAGGAAATTCTGCATAAACTTCAAGGAACGATGTCAAGTATTCCTCCATTAAGGTGATTCGATGGACGGCATATTTTGTGTCAGAACGGCATGCGATATATCGCATTTTTCATTTGTTCCATTTTTTCAGCTACTCGTCATTTTTCTCAAATTTTGAGATCGCAATCCTGTTGTCAGGATACTAAGGCACTCACCGATTTTAACAAAGAAATTCAACGTAATAAAGGCGTGGTTTTTTTAGAGAGAAAATATCGCATTTGAGTGCAGTTTCTATATCAGTATCGAATGCGATGTATTCTCTCTAAAAAAACCACGCCTTTATTACGTTGAATTTGTTTGTGAAAATTGGCAAGTGGGTGCTTTAGACTCCTGACAACAGAATTAACAACAAAATTCGAGAATAATGATTAGTAGCTGAAAAAATAGAGCCAATCGATGCGATACATCGCACGTCATTCTGACACAAAATATGGCGTACATCGAATCACTTTAAAAAAATAACATAGAGGCGGAGATTTGCAGACACCGCAAACGAAACATGTGATTGCGGACTTGCGCTGTTAATATGCACTTTGGTCGAGGATTCTAAAATTGCCGGGACTAGATTCTGATAACATTTCATAAAAAATATAACCCTTCAACCAAATATTACCCTACGCATAAAAATAAAACGTTAATGCACTTTGATGGAAAGATCAGCTGGATAAAATTGCACCGATACAAGAAAGAATGCAAACTCTCAACTGAAAAATTAAGGCGGATGGTATTGAATGTTTATGTATGTTTTAGATTTGAAAAATGTAAATTCATCGACCGTAAATAAGTTCAACGATAAATGTTCAAAATGCAACAATCCATCTAAACCATTCGTCACTCCGCAAGTTTATCCAGTTACTCCTATTATAAGATAAGAAACTACAGTACTATATTCATTTTCCTTTAACACGGTTTTCCTAATGCAATTTTCAATGGAGTCAGTGATCATTTCATAGCACCAGTTTCTTGACCAATTGCTCCTTGTGTTAGCATAGCTCCCTTTTTAAAATTGAAAAAAAGTACTCGAAGATGAAGATTTGAACTAGAAAATGATCATAACACCAGGAGCTTGCGTCGGAGCCGCGAGTAAACGACAATGAATTAAATTTTGTAATCGCAGTAACAACAGTCAGGGGATGAAATAATAACTACTCATGCGGAATATACAAAACTTAAGCCACATTTAGAGCAAAGGTTAATGAATAAATCATCTAATAAAATTTCAAAAGTGCGATATGAGAATTAACGAGTAACTGATAAAATTTCTAAGGTATCCTCAAAATACACAGCTCTTTGACGCCGAAGAGAAATTGAGATTGTTTCGGAGTAAACATCTTTGTTGTGAGGAAGTACTTCGACAGGAGTTAAAAGCAATAAAGTTCTTAAAAAGTCAATTAGAAGAAAAAACATTTCCGTTTAGATGCAAAAGTAAAAAGTAATAAATTAACCTTTGCAATAAATCAGGCGAAAATTTGGTTATGATAAGAAATAAAAACTTACTTAATGTGGTGTAGGAGATGTTTCTTCATCCAACTTGTAGATCTAGCGATTAAACAAACTTCGAGTGATCTTGAGCGTACAAGAGACTTCCGAACACTTGGATCATCACGTTAAACACAATAAACAGGACACGATACACGACAAAAAACGACGGAGACCCGAAAACAGTCAAAAGAAACAGCAGCAATTTTAAGATAAGCGTTAAAAGTCTTCAAGTAGAAACGTATCACGATAACGCGAAATAAACAGAAACCACAGCAACGTGAATGCAAACGTTAAGAGTCTTCAAGTAGAAACGTAATCACGATAACGCAGAATAAACAGAACAGTTCGGAGGTGCGAAAGTCACTAACACTTGCGTATAACGGAAGGGTGCCGATCACCTGATCGCGAGAGAAGAAATCAGGTTGCGGTGTTGCTCGAAGGAGGAACCGTGCGACAATGAGGAAGAGGGAAGAGGCCTTCCTTGGCCAAAACGGTGAACTGGCGGGAGGGGAGGGTACAGTTGCAAAATAACTGTACCTTTTCAAACCCCCGAGCGGTCACCGGGGTGGGCCAGGCTCCGGCGCGGCGCGGGAGGGGTTGGAGGGGTGGTGAATAGAAAGCAAGTGTCCATCGGCTAATGGTGGGCTCGAAGGGTTGCGGTGGCGAGGGCTCGACCTTTCTTTTCTCCTCTCCTCGCAAATTCGGAACTCGAGGGCCGTCGCTAATATGACACCCGCTATCTCCATCGCCCCAGAAGATGGATGGAGAAGCTGGGTGAAAAATGCGAGGCCCGGGAACGGTGAATACAAATTTGGGAAAGTGTTGCGAGGAGATTTTTTGAAATGTGTGATGTAGACAAATGGTTATAGCTCGGATTGCGCTGTTTTTCCTTTTCGAAGGGAAATTTCTTTGTCCGGGACGTAACGGGGCCTGCGACGCGCGTGTCTCCACCGGGCCACCCAAAGGGTTCGGCCATGGGAACAACGGGTTTCGCTAATATGACCCCGCAGGATTCTCCTTTCACCCGTAAAAAGAGAACGGTACTTTTGAAAAATGGTGAAAATAAACAAAGAGAAAGTAAATGTGTTTCTGGTCTGCACACCTTTCTTGCTGCAGACCTAATCACTCGCAATATTTTAGTCATCAGCATGAAATTAGAGTAAACGTTTGGATTCGTATGGTAATTGATGGGAATCTACTCTTTCAAAAAAGTGCATCGGATGTTTCAATAGGTCTCGTAATGCGATTGAGAATTTCTTTAAATCTTGCTTAAACGGTAGAGGATCATCAATGTTCAATTTCGGAGGCCTAATAAGAGTTAGGTCCCTTCAATGCCGTCCGTCTGGGCCAAATTCGACTAAAATATGGCGGCCCTCAGAAGAATGACCTTTATAGGTACATAGTCAACGAGGGCGTTGCGGGATAGTAATGTTTTTTTCAAAACGAATCGAAAAATTAGAATTTATATTGAGTTATCGTTGAAAAACGCAGTCTAGTGCTCCAAAGAATAAGTTGCAAGCGGTCTGCATAAAGCTGTATACTTATTTACATATTACTAGGAAAATGTTGAGCTTCAACCACGGCAGATTAAATTGACTGCATTTTGCGATTAGGAACCATTATTTCTAGCACATTCACATGTAAGAAAATTCTGGCACAAATGATCGAACAAAGCTCCATGCAACTATTACAACATCTGCGTAGGTTTTATTGCCTATTCGGTCAAATGAAGGCACTTCTTCGATGCATACGGATCATTCTAACTATGACGATTCGCTCTGGATTGTAAGCGTTTTCAGGCTGGCGTATGATGTATCGCCCCGGTCCAGTAATGAAACTTCGCAGATTTTGATTTTTAACCCAAAAAATAACAAAAGCCCCAGCACACGAGTAAAAAAAATCATTACAAAACTCAGAGATATAAAAAAGGATTTGGCCATGAAAATAAGATAGCGTTTGATGCAACAATCTATGCATCAAATACAATATTACTCTCAAGTAGCCAAATTCTATTTTCAATTCTCCAAATATTCCATTTTTTTTTTCGTTTCGAATGATTCTTCTGACTCGTTCGCAAGAATTGTCGCCATTTTTTCGACTTATAGGTGGCAGGCAGTTTATGAAGTTTTTTTACTTAAGCGATGCGATATCAATGGTGAAACTGCAGAAATGCGTATCTCGGTTTGTGGAGTTGCAGACTTCCTGTCATACTTCATTTTCTACATGGAAAACTCCCGAACATCATTAGTTTTAAAATGTCAACAATTTTTCTTCTCTTCGTAAGGAATATTCTGTGAAAACTTCAAGCCATTATGCTGATTCGGTCTCCTTTTGAAAAATAAAACAGAAGCGGAGGGTTCGGAACATCGCAATCGAAATCCGCATTTTTGCAGATTCACCGTCGATACGTCGTAAGCCACTGCGACCACACTCGGAGCCTGGGATAAATTAGGTTTAGGTGGCTTCAAAAAAAATCAACATTGTACATGTCTTTGACACGTTAATATGAGCATTTTCCTTGACTCGCGTTGATACAATTTGTATTTACTCCAAGTTAAAGTGATGTGATATTGTACATTTTGCAATACATTTTAAGAAAGTAAAATTTAAACGAAAGGGAGTGTGGCTCGCAGTTTCGTGAATCTAATCGAAAATGACAAAGGAGGGTCATCATGGTATTGTTACATAACGAGAATATTAAAATCAGGTTAGACAAGCGGTAGCGCCACTCAACTAATTGCATTCACCACGCCGTGACTGCAATTTTGATCTAAATATGAGAGTTTACTCAGAATGTCGCCATTTAAGCCCTCTATTACCTCTTTAAACCTAGTGGACATAGTGGAAGGTTGCGATACATTCATTACTCACGTATAATGAGTCTTTGATGAGATGTTCGATGTGACGACTATAGCATTGCGTCAATGTGCAACTAAACCTAGATTTCTAGAAAGAGGCCTAACAACAATTGCATCGATTCAATCCAACTAATTCCGCGCTCGTTATCAAGATTTTGGCCGAGAGTTCTGCGAAAAAGTCCTTCTCGATTAGATTTTTGACCTACTATTAAAACAATTACTGAGTCTCGGTGCGTATGCGTTCGATGGAACGTCTGCTTGTTACGCAATTCAGTGGGGTTTCGCTGATGAAAGTTGATCGGCGGAAAATACCATAATTACAAAAAGGCATGGATCATGAGCATGACAAACCATCGACCTGAAATTTTCGGTTCCTCCCTTATTCACAATCGCAAGATTACATTTTAATATGACAGCTATGGCGCTGGTGCTCTGCTCTATAGATGTCTCGAATTTCAACTGACCGTGACATTAGAAAACTCAGACATAATACATTTTGGCACTTACTTTCTTGATTTTCAATAGTGGAGCGAATGAAAACTGCCCACAATTTCTCATTTATTCCTTCCAGCTAATTCAGCATACTCTAAGACAAAACAGCTGATTTAGCATATCCCATACAAGTTTGTGCAGTTGTTTACCCTCGAGGAAATATAAATACAAGAAAGTTAGCGAAAGCAGAAATAGAGCGCACGCAAAAATTCGAAAAACTTTGAATTTATCTTATGTATTTTTAAAATTCAGAGGTTGGTCCTCTTTTCGGTAACTTTCACACGAAAAAAAGTTATTATTCGAGCTTCATGTATAGAGTTTGTAAAATTACGAATAAAATCTAAAGCCCTGAATTCACTCACTCCTTTTATGGTTTTCTTACACGGTCTGAGTCAGCGGACTCAGAAACTACCAGTCGTCGTTAAGTTCAGTGGCAGGGCACATAATCCAATTTTCCTGGAGCAGAGATCAAATTAAATCAAAATGGCAACGCAAACCATGAGAAGCCATTTTCCAGCACGAGGGGTAAGTACGGAGCAAGGGATGAAAAGGGCACACGACCAATGTCAATTCGGAACCGGGCAGGAGGGACCTTTCTCGACCCAGCTTTTATTGGATCCAACAGCTCAGTTGAGTTCCTGTTCCGCCTTCCGCGTGCCCCCGGGCACGGGCTACCCACTCGCCACCCCAAATCCAAACAACCCTTCGGATACTTTCACCCTCGCCTCTCTCTTCCTATTCCATCATTTCTCCATACGTCAAATATTAGGGTAGGTCGCAGCTCGCGGACCACAACAATAACAATATTACACTTCCGCGTTCGAAATCCGCAAGGACGCTCTCATAATGTGGGTCAAATTGCAAAGCCACCCCCCCCCCCCTAATGCTGCCATTCGATGTCACACGCAACGAAATATTCAATATTTGACACAGAGGGCAGCGGCCACGATTTTCATGCTGGAGACAGAAATGAAACTCTGTCGAAGAATTAATCATGCTCGTTGCGTTTTTCCGTTGATCGACATGATATGCTCGTAGAATCTGAATGACAGCAGAATAATTTGCGTTTTCTCTTTGAAATTCGATTAGAACTTGGTGATATAAATTTGAGTGCACTTAGCACTTAGCACTCGCAATAGTTAGAATTTACAGTTTCTGGCTTATCCGTAAATGCGCATGAGGGAAACTGGTGGTACTTACGTCGTTTTTTAACTGAGAAATTGTAGTTCCTAATGGCTGAATGTAGTCGAATTATTAAAACACTAAGAATGAAAAGGATGGTCAGAGCAAAGAAGGACACAAAGCATCCGAGTAGCATAGAGAAAAATAGGAGGTGTTGGCACTTCGGGCATCTTGGAATTTTTTGATGATTTGATGACGTAGGTCGGTAAAGCGACGTTTAGCGTGAAGGGGACGTTGCTGTACCGACCTACGTCATCAAATCATCAAAAAATTCCAAGATGCCCGAAATGCAAACACCTCCTTTTTTTTCTCTATGTCCGAGTAGTTTCGGAACCGTAATAATTAAATGGTATGCCATTAATTTTTTAACATGAAAAGACTGTTTTCTGATTTTTAAAATGAAATATGTGAGTTATAAAGTAGGAAAAATAAGCGTATAGGATCATCTCCTCGAGGGTATTTGAAGTGAAATAAAAAAAAGTCTTTGTGCCCTTTTTTGATTTCCTCATCCAAGAAGGTGATTTTGTTATCGTGTTTATGCATGCAATTCGTATTTTCTCGATTCACGCGGGCCAATTATGTTGCCAATTTATAAATTTCGTAAATTTTTGCCACATGTATTGCTTCTTACGAAAAATGAGAAGAAAAGCCGTAGAAACCTATCGCGTGATACTATCCATCCCATACGAATCGCAGTATTTATCATATACATTTTCTTAACTTTAATTGGATGCATTTAAATCAAAAGGAACTGTATATCAAATGCGTCCAATTACATCTCAGTTAAGACGTCTTGAAAAATAAAAGTTGTCACCTATTTCCTCAGGATATTTATCGGTGGCAATCCTCAACAATACAACACCTTGAAATAGGAAGCAATTTTACGTTGCTTTGGACAAAAATAAAGAATCCTGATCTAAGATCGAAAAGTCTGAAGATGAATGAATGTCCAAAAGGGTCCAGCAGGAGACCGAGAAAGGGGTAACGGGATACATGAAAGGAAGCAGCCGCATTGGCAGGACACGCAAAAAAGATTATAGATACCTCATCCCGCAGCGAGGCTGGGCCTGTCCATTATTCGCGTGGCTATTAGCGGTCCACAGGGCTGCCCCCATGCTCTTTCAACCCCGAAAATTAGGAAAACGTCAAAATGCTGCAGGGTTACGCGACCAGTTTTGAAAGCATCTCAATTCTTCCTATGACGCATCGCTCGGCCCCCCTGCCCCTGCGCGTGGAAACGAAACGACGGCTGCAGCATAGAGTTCGCGGATTGTGATGCTATCGATAATCAGTCCTATTTCCAGAATTATTTTTGAAAGGGCTGTCCAGCTCTGAGCCCATTGTTGGTTGTCACATGATCGAGGCAGAGTGACGATTCATTTATTCCTCCCGAGCTCCAGGAGGAAACCTACTGAATGATGACCAGGGGATATAGGTGTAGCTGGACCAGTTGGTCACGTATATCGAAATGGAAGATTCATCATAGCCCTTTCTTCAGGAGAAAAACGCACCTGTCTCTTGGGTATTAAATCTCGTAATTTTCGCCCTTTTCGTTGTATCCTCCACTGAAAAAAAAATCTCGGTGTATTTACTAAGAAAAGGGTAAAATTACCAAGAATTTAGGGTTCTATTTGATCCCAGTTTTTTCTTGGTAAAATCACCATTTATGGAATTGGTAATTTTACCGAGAATCTTGGTAATACTATTGAACTTTCTCGGTAATTTTACTGGACCTTGGTAAAAACGCCAATATTTTTTATCGACTGTGGTAGAATTACCGAGATAAAATGGCAAAGTTACCGGGAGTTGATTACCCATAAAAATGGTATTCTTACCTGCAAAAAACAGTAAAAATACCGGTTTGTAGGTAAGCTTACCAGTTTGTCTTGGTAAAATTACGTAAAAATAAGTTAGACTTTCTGAGAATTGTCCTCGCCTTGGCACGGATAAAATCTCGGATTTTCTAAAATTGAAACTCTCATCTGCACAAAAAATCTTTTTTTATACCTTTCTTTTTTTTAAAAAAAAATATATATACCATTTCTCAAAAAGTAAACATCTATTTGGATAAATTTGGCAACATTCGAATTTCCAAATAACGCTGTTCCCCAGCCTAGCAGAACGGAACACGAGACATATGTGATGACGGGGAAATATAAGGGATGTTTCAGAAAATCCATCAGAAGTAACGGTACATGGTTTGAAGAGATGACATCGGAGGAAGGTAGGGGGGAGGGGTGAGAGGGAAGGCTTGAACAAACGGCTGCAAATTGCGAATTTGAGAAGGGTTTGTTTTGCACAAAGTGGGTTGTATTTCTCATTTCGAAGCATTAACAGTAAATTGAAGTGAATTTGATTTCAACCTTGCATGGAAAAAAGTTTTAAACACAGCAAGAAGTCTGCTCGTCAGTTGACTGGCAGAATTCGTCATTATTAGCGTTGATAAGGTTTTTTTCAGCCCTCTACGATAATTAATCTCTAGACAAGAAAACAATATTAAAAAAAAAAAATTAATTCCATTTCCTGCTCATCGATCTTTTTCTATAGGTTTAAATGGCAGATCAATCGATATATCGCAAACGCCACCGGAGTAAACCATTTATGAGTGGTTGTCAGCGGCAAATCTCGCAAGATGCAGTGCGGCTTTTTGCTAATTTAAGCGCATGTAAAACAATCGACGTACATTTACACTGGTTGATTAAAATAGATTATTTATGATGGATTTAAATGGAGGGGAAACAGTGGTGCAAACTTACGAGAATCGCCACTGCAGGCGCATTCTTGATTGGTAGTTCCCAATGTATTTGCCGGAGACTTAAACGAAAGGTTAGAAAAGTAAAACAAAAACTCAACGGGCACGTGTATTGATTCTGTTGCAGAAAACTGCATTGTTGATCTCTTTTAAGAGCGCTGTTGCACCCATGAAGAAGTTTTTGAATCTGTTCCTGTGTCACGTCAAATATAACAAATGATAATGAAGCACTCAGAAATAATTCTCTACTGTAATAATTTTGAGGGCATTCATAAATTACTTAATGCACTTTTTCGCAAGCTTTTTCGGCATTTCAGACCCCCTCCTCCCCATTTAATGTATATAGCTTTTTTGGCGAAGGTCCCTATCCATCAAAACGTGAAAACTTGCACAACTTTCTCTTCGCCCTCCCCCTAGAAAGTTACAGAATTTATGATCGGCCCCTCATAGCAGCGGAGAAGCTGTACAGAGCTGTGTTATACATTGAGTAGAAATTAACGTTTTTTTTAACAAGACGGTGATTTCAAATTCGTACGATTTTTCATTTTATCCCCCATTTTGGCTCTAATGAAATGACCCTTGCCAAAACTAATTCAGGCTCTGTTATTTTGACTTTACGCAATCCACCTATGTTATTCGTTCTTCAAGGATATCGCGGAATAAATCAACAAATGATGCCACTTGGTTTGAGTAGACATTTTACCGCATCGCCCCTCCAGAAAGATTTGTCAACAATCGGTCATGGAAAGAATGTAAATCCGTGTTTCAAAAAGAAAAATGTCTGTTTAAGATGAGCCGAAACTGCGGGTATTCTGCCATATTTGAGAGCTCATTCGAGAATGGACCTTCTCTTATGAAAATATGGGCTCAAGTAATCGTGTTATCCAATATTTCACGGTGCATATTTGCCGACAAAATGTACTGTGAACGGCTTCCAAGTAAACTGGGTCGACTTCGTGCTTAAGACGAAACGAGAGTGCTCAGACCGTCGCAATGTGGAACACTTAAATTTTTACGCACTGATTTTGCAGTTCTTGTTGCATCGGAGAAAGAAATTGGTCTCAAAAGACGCAGAGGAACGTAACATGAGATAATAACGGGGAGAAGAAAGGGATGTTTCTCAAAATCCATCACAAATAACGGTATCGGGATTGGAGAGATGTTGGATGAGGGGAGGGGGAGGGGTGGGGAGAAAGGCTTGAAAAAACGGCTGGATGTTGCGAATCTGAAAGGATTTGTTTTGCATCGAGCGAATGGCGAGGAGTGAGCCTGGTGAATAGGAAGAGATGTTATTCAACGATTGGGTTGACATGATATTTTGCGCTCATAAAGACGCCACCCTGTGACACAGTGGATCCGACATCTTTCGGATTGGGATATGACAAAGATTCCAACTTAATTCGGGAGGGAACTGAATACAACAGGCAGAAAATTAAAAGGGAAAATTATAATTTTACTCTTTAGAAGGGAAAATATTGTAATCCTCTTTGTCTCCGTGAATCTGTCATTAAAACCAAAATATCTGCTGATTTTGTAAAAGAGTTTTTTTTCTCATTTAAAGAAAGAGAAAGAAGGCATATTTCAGCCGGAGGGGCAACGAAAGGGGCAGACCCCTTACTTTCGAAAAAAATTAGTGTTTTTTTTACTGAATAGAACGTTTCAAAATCACCGATCACGTTTAATTTCGTCAAAAAGAAGCTAATGAAGATAACTCCTAAAAATGATCTCTAAAAGTATTTGAATTTGAGTGAAGAAAATTAACAGAAAATTGCAAGGAGAACCGTCTGCCATGTTTTCTTAGTGAAAGATAAAATATGAGCGATGTAGCATTTTTAAGCATTAAGCATGTCATATTCCCATTTTCATCGGAAAATGAGGTCATGTCATTCATAGTTTGGACTATGGACCGAACCTGAACGTCATAATTTACCCGTCGATTCTCTTAGATAAAGTTCAATCTTTCTTAAATGCTCGTTCAGAGATTCTTTTCCAGCTATTTACTTATATTTTTTCAATTTTCTATTTTTTGCAAGGATTAATATTGAACACGGTACAACCAGCAAAGACCATTCTCAACATAGGACCAACAATCGCCCAGAATTATTACTTATGGTGCTTTTTGTAGAGCATCTTGACATTCGCACGAGTGCAAATATATGGAAGGTATACAGTTTAAAACATCGCAGGATTATCCACTGGCTGATCCACTGAGCGATTTTGAGACCCACGGGCCCTGAGGCTGTGGAGTGTCACTTCCCTGAATGAGAGAAAGGTGACCCCGTGACTGAAGTCTGGTGCCCTAGTGCCCTCTCCCGTTAGGTTATCCACATTTGTTCTGGGATAAAGAACCCTTTCTGCACGCTCCCGTCCCTCCATCTGTCTTTCTCTTTTGACCCACTTTCTATGCCTTACGCCAGGAGCCTTTCGAGTTTTTCGCGATAGAATTCACATCAGTCCAAACAATGTGTAAGCCCCCGGGAACGCGAACGGTGGCGAAAACCCTCTGATATTATACTGTAAATACACCTCTCCCGCCTCCGTGTAATGAAACCTCTTCATTCAGACCGACCCAGAGCCGCTCCCCAGATGCTCGTGTGGTGGGCTTTAGCTTAAGAAACAAGAGGAAAAATAACAAACTAAAGTCGGGGAGTTCAAATTTCTCACCCTGGAAAAAAACACATTGGATCTAGAGTCCAGACTCTTGAAAACATTGACAAGAAAAAGTACTCTTGTTTCAATCAGATTTAAGCTTAAATCAAACAGAAATCCGCTCAAATTAAGAGGCTGGGTTCTTGATTTAAGCTTAAATCCGGTTGAATCAAGAGTATTTTTTCTTGTCGATGTTTTTAAGAGTCTGGACTCTTGATCCAATGTGTTTTTTTTTTCCAGTGCATGACAGAGTGCAGTGATATATCGTCACAATCCGGCGAAAGTATCACAAGTGCCATGCGACGTTTCAAAATTTCCAACGTCATCTCATTTTTTTAGCGAGAAATCGTTGGTTGAATATTTTTAAAAATTTCACTGAGTTTTATCGGCAACCCAAAAAAAATTCAATGAAATTTTCGGACAGATTCAACCAACAATTTCTCTGTAAAAAAATAAAACGGTGGCGGAAATTTTGAAACGTCGCATGTTGCTTGTGATGCTTTGGCCGGAAGGCGACGATGTGCTTTTACGATCTCCCATCTTGGACAATTTTAATAAAACACTGCATCCCCAATAGATATTTATGAGCGAATTCTTATTTTTACAATTTTTGTAACGTATG
This sequence comes from Bemisia tabaci, assembly GCF_001854935.1. Classification (NCBI taxonomy): domain Eukaryota; kingdom Metazoa; phylum Arthropoda; class Insecta; order Hemiptera; family Aleyrodidae; genus Bemisia; species Bemisia tabaci. Next base: position 800,729 of record NW_017549038.1, on the reverse strand, counting down.
TATGAATCATTTATCATAAGACGCAGCTCCGAAACCTTGAATTTATCGTAGTTCATTTTAAGGCCAGATAAGCACTAAGCAGACGAAACATTCCTTAATCCTCGGATAGATCGCTATTGCTGCGTGGAGGATACTTTGTGGCCTACCTCAATAATTGAAGGCGAAACACCTTCGAGCATTACCTTCATATTCCTTCGTGCCAATGTTGGCTCCTCCAAATGTTTAGTTAGAAAACGCCGCACTTATCTCAGTCTACAATATGGAAAAATTTAAACTGTTAACAATGAAAGCGTTCAGATTATAAAACATTTCAAATAGAGGCCATTGCAAATGAACTTCAGCATTTTTAATTCAGAGCAAGGGATTCAACTTCTTCACTCTTTCCATTTTCTTCCATCTCAGGACTCCATCTCACTCTAAAAGCGATAAACTTATTATTTCAGCGTGGGCTCTTACGGGGTTGAGGACGTTATCCACTGTGTTAGTGCGCACTATGCCCCCCACCCCCCTCTCAATCTCAGCCCATTAAAATTAGTATCGGTTGCTCGATGAGAATTATTATTGAGACGAAGGTAAAGATAACCATGGTATTCATTAACGCTGTTGATGACGTCATTCGACGAGATTCAAAAGACGATATCTCTGTCAATATTGAGAGTTGAAGACTGAAGAGCGACGCACAAAGACCTCATTATGCTAATATTTATAATTTTACTTGCGGTAGTCTAAGAGCAAATATGATACTAGCATATATTTTTGACTAGGGTTCTTTGAGCAAGTTTTTCTACGATAGCTTGCCTTTATGGCCTGGTTACACGATCAAATTCCCGTCAAATTCCGATCAAATGGTGACTGGTGCGCACTATCAACCATCTTTCTGCGGCCTGCAAAAATTTAATGGTAGATGATGGAACTGTGGAGCTCATCCTTTATCTGATTTCCACACAGCCGTGCTTATTTCAATCAACACGCTGTTTTAATTAATTTTACTCATCAATCTAGGTAACTCTCGACCGCCATCTCGGTCATCATTTTGATCGGAATTTGACCGGAATTTGATCGTGTAACCAGGCCATTTTGGAAAATGCAACGGCTTGGATTTGTCTCACCATCGAAGCGAATGGATAATAAAGTCGCAAAATATCTGTCAATTTTGAATGATTGCGGGGTTGACACGCTGAGCGAGAATGATCTTTCCAAGAATGATTTCCAATCTGTCCGCATGGCTCCAGAACTCCGCAGCAAGGGCTTCACTTCAACGAGGCCTTTGTCTCTCCTCTCTCGCTGTCTGAGTGACAAGCTCGTACTTTCTCTTGATGCCTGTACCAAATTAAACGCATAATTAATTTCTTTGTAATGTGATCTCGCAGTTTTCGGTATTCGGTAAGCTACCTTGAATTTGAATAAAGAATGTACATGCCTTTGAGAGAGTGGCACCTGTATCATACCTGCAGGCGCAGCCCAAAGGGCTCAATACAATTCGGCTGCTTCTTAAATTGATGATATTAATTCGAATTGCTTGACTTCTATTTCTATTCAAATTGTGAGCGTACGATAACGTTCATTAGCGGGTCCGACAAATTGACAACATTTTCTTTCCTCCATTTAAACCTATGAAAATGTATCGATTCTTGGAGGGGCCAGGTGCTCCGACAAGAATCGATTATTTAGCTTGGGTTAAATGGAGAAAATCCGGTGTTGCTAAATTGCTGAACCCGCTTCTGATAACATTACGGTTTCATCTAGCTGCAATTCCACGGTAAAATTACGGATGTTGAGTGGTAAATAACCATGGAACTGTTTTTTCTCTGAGAAATGGAGAGATTCTTGGGTTGAATTTCTCAGTTTTGTTTTTTCTAATCAAGTACCATTAAAGTAACTATCAGTTAGAAAATTGAGTATTGGAAAGTTTCGAAAATATGCATTTGGTAATCCTCGTCTTACAGCAATCCTACGTGCACTTAATTATTGCAATGTTGTATTAGGTACTTACGTCCGTCAAATATCGTTTCGGAACGTTACGGCCATTAGGAAACTTGGTCTTAATACCGCGGTAAAAACCAAATTTTTTCAAAAATTACTTTGAAAATAGGGAGACGAGTGATACATGCGTTTTTAATACGTTTTGAGGACATTTGTTAAGCATTTTAAAATATTTTGTATATGTGTAAAAGTTAGTAAAAAACATTAAAAATGTTATATTCACTAATACAAAAATATTTCCGAAATTTTTTGTGGAAATATACTTCAAATGTTTACCCGAATAAATATTCAATAAATTTTTCATAGTTTAAGAGTGTTTAAAAAAATGTGAAACATTTTGAATGTCTTATTTTTATCAAACCTATAAATGTTTTTTAACATTTATAAAAGATTTACCAACTTCGATCATTTAAATTGCTGGTAAAACATTTTTTCTTGATGCCCTCAAAATTGTATTCGAAGACTAAAATGAAACTTTTTTGAACCAAACTTGTTTTCTAATGAACTATTAGGGGATATAGCAGATCCCCAGCACTCTGTTCTGAGGAGGTGTGCAGAATTTCTCACAGGGCGTGTGATACAAATATATCAACTTCCGGGTAGCCTTTGTTGCATAACCGCCTAGATGAAGGGGCGTTCAATTTCAATGAGCGTTCAGTAATTATTATGCAGCGCGTTTTTTTCGGCATTTTTGCCTCCCCCCTTTTAACGCTTTGTAACGCAACCCCAGACCCTGTCCTTGAGGACTTGACGACCTTGGAATAAGTTGCGTTCTCTCATATGGGGAACGATTAAATGGCCTCTAAGCGAATTTCTGCGATCGAATGAGATTTCTTTCAAAGTAATGAAACTAGAACTTGTTTTCATTACTGAATCTTTTAGTCCCGTTTTCTATTTGAGTTTCAAACCTCTAATTTGATGACTTTAAAACGCCTCGTTTTCATGCAGTCATTCCTCGTTGATTATCTTGGAGCCACTTTGCGGAGTGGTCCTCTATTAGTTTCACGCCTTGAACGATCATCGAAATTCATCAGTTTGGTGACTAAATCTAGATTGATAATGGATAAGGCGGTTTTAGATAGAAACTGAGAAAATTTGAAATTAAATATAGCTATGAAATACAACTTCTTAGGTGTGATTTTATATTAACTGATGGTGATTCTGAGTGAAATTGACGTTCTTTGGAAGCTACACGCAATCAAAGCCGAGGAATGATTTTGAAATAAATGCTGAATAAAGAAAGAGCAAACCAATAGATGAATATATTGAAGTAGGGTAATTCTACTTTCTTAGGTTGGTAGCTTCAACGCCGCTCTCTGATTGGCCGGCTCTTCCTTGCCTGTTTGTATCTCTCTGCGATATACTTCTCGTTGTTCGTTCACATTCATGTAGCCTGTTTTGCGATACTTGATAGATTACAGTCTTTCACGTATTTCGTGCTCTTATTATTTCTCGCACTTATCCACCCTCTGTCAGGTTATGGGCAAGTAGGGTAATTCTACTTTCTTAGGTTGGTAGCTTCAACGCCGCTCTCTGATTGGCCGGCTCTTCCTTGCCTGTTTGTATCTCTCTGCGATATACTTCTCGTTGTTCGTTCACATTCATGTAGCCTGTTTTGCGATACTTGATAGATTACAGTCTTTCACGTATTTCGTGCTCTTATTATTTCTCGCACTTATCCACCCTCTGTCAGAATATTCATAGCGACTGTTCCTTCTAGATCCCACCAACATAGATAAGACCATAGCCCTCACGACGCAACCAGTGCAAGTTTTCTTCCTCATCGAATTCAAAAAGGATGAAAATGCGATTTGGAGGTTTCAGAGCCTCCGAATTTTTCCCCCCTTAAAAAGAAGAAATAAATATGATTTCTCCGAGAACAGTGAACTTAAATTTGGTTTTGAAAAGGATAAAAAATGGTTGAAATGCATGAGTTTGGAATTTTTACTATCATTCTTTAAGTTCATATGAACGTAAAAAAATATTCCACGAAAAAATAGCATACAAATTTTGTTAATTTGAAAATTAGGACAAATTTTCTAGAGCGCAGAGTAAACTGCAAAAAAGGCAACACAAGAAATTGGCTCTTCAAGTGCAATTATTGTTGACTCATACTCATGATCATAATATCGATAAAAACTCTCAAGGGTATTCAAATTTACGATTTTTTTACATAAAAATGACGAGTTTTCCAACACTGGAAAAAAAAGACATTGGATCTAGAGTCCAGACTCTTAAATACGTAGACAAGAAAAAATACTCTTGATTCAATCAGATTTTTGCTTAAATCAAGAACCAAGCCTCTTAATTTGAGCGGATTTCCTCTTGATTTCAGCAAAAATCTGATTGAATCTAGAGTATTTTTCCTTATCAATGTTTTTAAGAGCCTGGACTCTTGATCCAAAGTGTTTTTATTTCCAGTGAAGTCAATTTTCAGTTTTTTACTTTTTCGTTTTTAGTTACGGACCACATCCCAAAAAACATCTCTTTATTTTTCATTTTAAAAAATAACATTTGCCAAAATCTGAAAGGTCGTCACTGAAGATTAGTGTTTTCGTAATACACTATAGCATCGATAGAATCATACAATGCCTCGTCACCTCCTCAGAGAAACCGCCCCTACCTCCGCAACAGAAAATCGCATGATTCCACAGCCAGGCACCAAAGGCCCAAACTATTAGCACATCGGCGCCTGCAAGGAACGCAACCGACGGCTCCAGATCCTCCAGACGAGACGAGAAACCACGCAATTTTCAGTCCCGGGGCGACAGGCGTCAGGCGTCAACCCTCAACCACCACCACCACCCGAAACGTGCGTTCATCAAGAGACCTCGATCACGTGGCCGTTATATAACTTCCTGGCAGCCGAGCCCCTGGGAAAAATCCGACCGCGCTCGAGGCTCGACATCAAAGGCCTGCAGATTCGGTGAAGGGTGCAGACTGGTTTGCGGAGTTTTCCGAGGAAGCGGTGTCGCAGTATGACGAAAATCGACATCAGAGATCGGGAACAATGAGGTAAGTGGCGACAGGCACCGACGGATCCGGGACCGCGGAAGGAAGCGGGAAAACCCTCGCCGGCCGAACGGGACTCGACCGCGCCGCCGCTTTGGGTCGTTCAACCCCGGTCAACCTTTTTCCTTCGCCGACCGGGATTCGATTTAAATATTGCAGAATTCTGATTGCGGCCCTCCGATTTGGGGAAGGGACCATTGAATCGGCCTCCCCGGCAGGAGACAAAGCCTTTCTTCGGTTGCAGTTTTGTTTCCAGGCCAGGGACTTCTCCTGGCGTAAGAATCTGATCGCACAGTGGAAAGGTGTTTCGATTGTGCCTTGTTATTGAAGCGTAGAGGGGATGGAATGAAATCATGGCTCTTTACGCTTTCTCCTTTTTTTGTTCAACTTTCTCTCAGATCCTACACTGGAAAAAAAACACATTGGATCTAGAGTCCAGACTCTTAAAAACATCGACAAGAAAAAGTACTCTTGATTCAATCAGAATCTAACTTAAATCAAGAACCAAGCCTCTTAATTTAAGCAGATTTCGTTTTGATTCAAGCAAAAATCCGATTAAATCAGTAGTATTTTTTCTTGTCAATGTGAAAGATGCGTATGGTCTGGTCCTTGCAAAGGTGATTTTAAAGAAACAAGATTTCACCTAAATTACATAGTGGATGGATGGGTTTTAAAAGAAGCCCTTTCTGGATTTTAAAGAGACAAATCTGAAAAAAGGAAGAAATCTTCGTGGTCAATAGCTTCAACCGGAGCTGCAGCCCTCTCCCCCTTCAGCCGATTATGTGCCTACCGTTCCAGGATGATTTCGGCTCGTCTAATGTCTCGCAATTCCTAAATGTTCAAGTTTCTCTTGCTCTTAGAATTTTCATTCCTTTCTAAAAATTGTCCAGGTGTTAATTATTTTCACTCATTTTTTTTTAAAATTTAAGGGCTCTTGTACTTCCGTGCTAAGGAAATACGCCGTATGAGCCATCAGGCGTTGCCAAATTTCCTTCGACGAAATATGAAATTTCTCGAGATCTTGTGAATATATTTCTCCCAATTTTTTATAAGATTTCATGCAGAATTTGATCGACAGTATCTAAAAATTACACGGGAAAATCTTCATAAATCTCCTCAAAAATTAACATTTTACTTGAGAAATTTAAGCAACTTTCGAATGCTAATACGGTGTTTTTCCTTAACACGGCGGTATACCTGAAATCTATGCTGCCGTCCCAAGGTAAAACGCCGTATGAACATTAGAGAGTTCCCAAATTTCCCCGAATAAAACATGTATTTTTTAGGACAGTTGTTTATATGTTTCCTTGAGATTTTCAGATGTTTTACATGAAATTGCGAACAAAATAGTCCAAAAAATTTGAGGAAAAAGGTTCGCAATTTTCCCAGTAAAGTCGATTTTTTTGGGAAAACATGGAAACGCCTAGAGGCTCATGCGGCATTCTTCTTTAGCACGACAGCATGTAAAACCTTAATTTCTATTTGCACTGGAAAAAAAACACATTGAATCCAGAGTCCAGACTCTTAAAAACATCGACAAGAAAAAATACTCTTGATTCAATCGGATTTTTGCTTCAATCAAGAACCAAGCCCCTTAATTTAATCGGATTTCCTTTTGATTTAAGCTTAAATCTGATTGAATCAAGAGCACACTTTTTCTTGTCGATGTTTTCAAGAGTCTGGACTCTAGATCCAATGTGTTTTTTTTCCAGTCTGATCAATTCGAAAGTTGCCTAAATTTCTCAAGTAAAATGTTAATTTTTGAGGAGATTTATGAAGATTCTCCCTTGTAATTTTTAGATACTGTCGATTAAATTCTAGATGAAATCTTGTAAAAGAATAAAAATCCAGAAAATGAGCACTGTGCGATGGCAATGGACAACAATCCCGGCACTCGAGGCCCGATCGGGGGTGCGATGTCATCGGCGAATCGCAGGTAGGTTTCGCACGGGGTCCCGTTAGCCGTGCAGGTTGTTTACGACAACGCAGGGTCCCGCAACTCCGCATTGTGCACCTCCCAGATCCCAGAATCGTAATGTTAACTAATAATGACATAATGCAGTGCGGACCGTCCTTTTTTTAGCGTCCCGCTCGACCTTTTTGCGCTTCCTGAAAGAAAAAGGAAATAGTGCGAAAACTCTCTCCGGCTAACGGTCGCCTACGCCGGGAACAGTTAGTTTTTTGAGGAAGTCTCCGGGAAACAAAGGTGCCCCGTTAGCCGGGACTCCCATTTAATTGGGAGGGGAGGACATTTGAATTTGAAAAGGCTCGCCAAACCCTGCGGAGTTTTCCCTTTTTTACTTGGCTTTGTTGGCTCTCTGTTTAAAAAAGATAAAAAACACCTTTTTTAAGAGGCCTCCCCGTGTCTTGTTGGTTGACGTAAACTCCTATGCGTTTAGATTGTCTCTTGCAACTCTTCCGTCCCTCCCCCCACCCCTCCTTCGCATCTTTTTATCTGTTCGGTGAGAGACGTAATCTCTTCTCTGCGGGGGTTGGAGGATGTCTGTTGTCTATTTTTGGCTGAAAGGGCTTAAACAAAAGGCAAAAAATGGCCTGGTTAGATTGGCACTCTATAGAATCCTGTGACCTAATTTTTGGAGTTATACGTCAGTATGATTCCCTTTTCCACGCAACGGCGAAACAATGTTGCACTCCAATTCCCTCCCTCGACATGCAACGTAGCACTGGAGCCTTGGGTCTCAACCCCCTAAAATGCAACCACATTTTTGGTGGAAAAGGTGGGAAAATAAGAGGCTTGAAGAACAAGGCGCATAAGTGCGCAGTTTTTGTTGATTCCAGATATAAGTGCTTGAAGCTCCGAAATTACATGGATCCTTATATGTATGTGGCGGAAAAGAAGTTCAAACTGGCTTTTTACTCGTAATGCTTAAAAATTGGAACTTGAGAGCGAATTTTTCTCAAAATATGCATTGAGACCAGTTTTACTGTTATCATTAATATCTCATTTTTTAAAAAAAAAAAACTGCTCTTGTGCGCCTTGTCTTCCAAGCCCCTCTAATGTAATGTAAAACCACTCATATCCACATTGAGAGGGAAAAAAGACCTATGTACAGATTGCTAAAATAAGGTGCAGGACTGAAAACGTGCGTCAAATAGGGATGCATAAAATATTGGAGGGGTTCAAGCTCTAAGACGAGAGTTTGGAAACGGGGAGCAGTTGTGAAAACCACTCCAGGCTCCATTAAACTGTATTGTCACTTAGGTGTTTTTAATTCTCCTGTAGATACGGCCTGTGTGCTCAATGCAACTTCCGCGTTAACACAGTCCAGCGCAATACGTTACATTCGGTTCGACATTTTTAATGTTTCTTCTCCTAAAATATTTCCCCCGGCATCTAAATTTTAAGTTTATCGCCAATTAAGTCCCTCTCCTGATGGATGGCAACATATTGATGGTAAAAGTTGCAAAACTTGCAACTCGATTTGCGACATCGTCGCACGTTCAACGTCCGTTTCAAAATCCATGCTGTTGTTTAGTTTTTTTGAAGAAAAACCGATGTACATTATTATTTGATATGTGCTTAGAGTATTCTACATTTGATTTCACTTGACCACAACTCACACAACTGATCAGTAGAGATGCCATAGGAATAATGTCTCTTACTGATTTTCCTTGGAAAAAAATAAAGTGTGACTAGATATCTGCAACCTTCCTAATCGAGATACAAGTTTCCCGACTTTTACTATTTATGTTAACTTGAGACTCGCAGTCAGTTGGAGACTTCAATAACATAAACATTTGATAATTACAAAAATGCCTGTTAGCATTATTTGGCTGTAATCCGTGAGTTTCAATAAACATAATAATATTTCTAATTCACACCTACACCCAAATCTTTATGCTATAGTTCAGATCCATAGAAACGTAACATTTTGGCAAATTGAGCCAGCGGGGCCCCATTCACTTGGGCCCCTCGTTAGTCATCTGAGGCGGATGGCCGCAGCCGCAAGTTAGTGACGGACACAATAAAATCAAAAGGAACTATATCCATCATAACATGAGCCGTGTAAGACATGCATTCTGATGGATCCCAGAGCTCATGTCAGAATGGATATAGTTCCTTTTGATTCGAAGACGTCCAACTAATTTAACACTTAAGTGAGAATGAGGGCGGCGGCTGGGCTGGACCAACTGTTTCGGCCATTCCGAGAAGTTATCGAGTGATTGGAGCCTTTGAAAGGATTTACTTGAAGAACCGTTTTCATCGTGTCACGCTTTTCACGCAGGGCAAACATCCGGCGCGACTTAGCGGCGATCGCCGAAATGGCCAAAGGCTCGTCCATGATCCTACAGTTGCCGGATTAGCGCAGAAATCACTGATTCGCGTCATTTTAGTCGGTCTACATTTACTTCTTTACTTCCTAGAAATTTAAAAAAAAAAAACCCTCAGTCTTAGACGCACATAGGTTTACATGTGTATGGGGTGTGAACATCTATGTGCATCTAGGACTGAAGGTTTTTTTTTTTTTTTTTTTTTTTAAATTTCTAAGAAGTAAGGTATTAGGAAGGAAGTAGTAAAACCAGTGTTCGAAACTCACAGGTGCAAACGTGCCAAATGCGCCTAAAAAATCGGCCATGGCGCCTAAAAAATGAAGGCTCTGCGCCAACGTGGCCCCTAAAAATTGCCCCTTAAAAACTTGAATTTTCATATTAGGTGATTATTCGAAATTTTCAGCACTACAAGGGAAAGCTTTTTCAATTCTTCACGATTTCATCCTTAGCGCTTATGTCTTCCCCAAGTTACAGCTACTTACTAGTTCTGTTGCGAAAACATATTGCGTCCAACTTTTCACTAAATGCGCCGTGACATATAGGCAAAAAGTCAATTTAGCCCCTAAAAAATCTTCAATGGCGCCTAAAAATCGGGCTTGATGCGCCACGTGGCTCCTAAAACTCAAAGGTGAGTTTCAAACACTGAGTAAGACATATGTACGGGGTCATTACGACCAACAGAAGGACTTTCCTTGACTTTCCTCCAAAATGAAAGGATGATCTATTGAGACCTGGTTCTATACCACCTACTGACAAAGCGAAATTTTAATTGCAAACACGGAGAATTAATTTTAGGGCTTCAGTTAGTCCCAATGCCCCCAATGACAGGCCGCGACGAGAGATATTAGAACTAGACCCGATCAGTTACTTTATTACCTCGACCAACATTCTCGCAATCAGTCGAAATGTCCGAGAGCAGTGCAGTCCAATCGCGATACCTATCTATGAGAGTTGCTGATTACTGATACCACGGACGATATCTAGTCAAGATATTGTTTTCGCTTTATTCCACGAGATGGCGAAAGAGACAATTTTTCTCAGTTTTCCTGAATGATTTTGAAGATCTAGATTTGGTAGGGTCAAGCATGAAAGTATGTATCTTTGGTGTACTGTAAAGAAAATAGTACGGTTAATTTTTGAAAGTCTAGTCACCATGTGACTAGGCGATAATTTGTCTAATTTCCCTTGGTAGTTTTAGGTCAAAAGAGGTCCAGTTTTCGTAGGAATTAACTTTATTAAAATAATGAAAAATTAATAATAATGTTCTAATATTCCACAATTTATTCTACGAGTATTGTGGTCTTACTGCGAATTGTAATTATTACCATTTTATCAGTCTGTAAGAGCGGCGCAGTCCGGGGGGGGGGGGGGGAGGATTTCTCTGGACACCTCTCCTCCCGTAATTTTTCGTGATTTTCAGGAGATATTAACACCTTAATTCTCCTCACCTTGTCCCCTCATGACAGCTCTCAGGTTACGTTTTGAAAAAAAAAAAAAAATTAAATTTAACTTTTGCAAAAGTAGGTACCTACTGATATTTTCATTCATTATTTCATTCAATCTCCATATTTTCAATATAAAATTATTGTTATTACTACTGTCAAGAAAGTGCCGTATTTTGCTCGTGTTTTTTTGCATGGGGGCTCTGCTACAGGAGATGAAAGGCTTCGTTCCATTCATTGTGGTTGAGCTGCATTCATTATGGAACCAGTCTATTCATAAGATTGAAAACGTCCATTTTTGAAAACGGTGGTTATTTTTAGCGTGGTTTGGCAATGGATTGGGATTATTAGATCTCCGCACGGGTTTGGGCACGGGCAGGGGTTGTGTCGATTCGAGTGACAACCTAAGGATGAGTCAGCACTTGAGGAGTGGCCAATGGTCAATAAGAGGGCTAAATACAACATTTCTTCGTGTTGCCGAAATATCCACTTTTTCTGAATTTCCGGTTAGTTCAGAAATTTGTAAAATAAGTTTCAAAATCCATGTACCTTTGGCGAATCTGAAGAGGGGCTGAAGAGAGCCATTTGGTGAAATAAAAGCAAGATCAAGGGGAGACACTGCAACAGGCGACAGGTAGCATCCTCCAGCGCAAAGATGAATATATAGATTTTTCCTGGAAAATTTTGGAAAAGCCTCCTCAAAATTTAATTCTATTCCTAGGTTTTTATCTCTGAAAAAGTTTGGCAGTTTCAGTTTTTTACTTAGTGAAATGACTGGGTGATGACAAATATTTAATTGTACCTCTCATTCTGACGTTTGTACAGGGTCGATCATTGCAGAGGAGATACATTTGAATAAGAAAGTAAAAACAAAAAACCAACAAAGTGAATTGTATATTTTTAAACAATTATATCAAATTTGGACCGACTTAATAGAAACCTACCAAGTTTTTAAATTAATTGGGAGGGGAGGGGGGGTTAGTTTGGGGTGGTTTTGAATTCTTTATTAATTGCACATTGCCCTCTGTAAAATCCATGTCGAGAAATCGAGAAAAAAAACTTTCAACGCAAGAACAGTCATCAAACTTGGTCTTTTCCATCGAGTATTACGGCTCACAACTGTAAGCCTCTTTTTCTTGCTTCTCGTGGATTAAAAATTGAATGTTGATTTAGCATTTATACTGTTTAAAAAATATGCGACAGGTATCAAATGCTGGTTTTACATTAAAAAAACACTAACTCAACCTTGAATTTGTTCATTTAACCGTGGACGTAGTTAACGGAGCAATTTTTTATTGTAAAATCAGCATTCATACTTTTCGCACATTTTTTGAACATAATGAATTCTAAAGTAACATTCAATTTTTATCCTTGAAATTTGATGAGACTTGAGTGCGTTTTTGTTAAACTCTGTTAATTTTCACCGCGATTGATGCAGAAGTAGTATTAAAGTAAAAACTTGGTACCTATCAACATTTTTTTTTAAAAAAAAAAATACAGCTCTGTCAATCAAGGTGCACGGCTCATGAAATTGATTAGTTAGCATTCTCTCAGGTGAAATCAAGATGTAAAATTTATGTTCTCTTGTACTAGGCTCAGTTTGAGATTGGTCAAGTGCCAAAAATAGAAAAGAGGGAGAAGTTCAATTTCGGTGAGGCAATTAAGAGCACTGTAAAACTTAATTTCTTCTTTCAGTGTTTGCAGATTCCAGCACGGGGTAAAATTCCCCGGGAAATGCAAATGAGCCTCAGTGGACTTTGGACTGTAATTAGGCCGCCCGCCGTCCCCATTTGTAGCCCTGCTGGTTTCATTTCCGTCGCGTCTTGAAAAATTTGTATGATGTAAAAGGAGCGACTTCAGAAAATAAATCCAACGAAAAATTATAGCATGGGTCTGTAGCACGCTAGATAACACTTACCAACTAATTCCTGTTCCGCGCCTTCATTTAGCGAGGTATACTACAAAATATCCTGCGTGCAGCAATAGTTAGCTCCTCGAAAACGATAGGCGTTTCTAGTTTTCACATTGCTGATCTTCTTGGATTATTGTCCCGCTGAGGAAGAGCACAGTATATCGGGAGAAAATAAATTCTTCCCGCTTATCATTTTCATTTAAAATCGTATTCTGTCATTGAGAGGAAAAAATGTTCAAAAATTAAAGGCAAAAATTTTAAATTTTGCCTAAATGATGAATACGCGCATGAATCACGAGGATGGACGTGGGAATGGTCCATAGATATCCGCTCTTCTTTGATGTTTTTGAGAGAAAACCAACTAACCAGCCACGTTTCCTAAAATTTTCTGTAAACTTTCCTCGCGTATTTAAAATATCTGCACATAATTTCAAGGAAGTACATTTTACTTGACTTCCTTTCGAAAAATGAAAACACACAGCTTTACCATCGATGTCTTGTAGAGCTTTAAGTTCCGACATCCTATCCAACACTGCTGTGCTACGTACAAACGCCGTATAAGGATTCGAATGTTGCCAAATTTCCCTCCAGAAAATATGTACTCTAGAAAGGAAATATGAATATGTTTTCTTGCAATTTTCAGACTTTCAGATGAAATTACGAATACATTTCTCCGAAAAATCGGAAGAATAATATGAAAAAATTTTCCCGATTATGTGTGACTTGCTTAGGGAAAGTTGGCAACGTCTAGAGGCTCATACGACGTTCTCCCTTAACCCAGCTGAACAGTCCATTAATTAATTAAACCTACGAAAAATCCCCAGATCCGAAATAAGTAATATTGGCGGCGAAACGTGGCATCCTGGTGGAAGCCGCGAATCCCGTTTGCGGAAATCCTGGCGGGGGCGGAGGGGTGGGTGGCGGCGGGGCGGACGGGTTAAAGGCAATCCCTGGGGCAGGTCGGTGCTGCTGTTGCAGGGTGCGGATTGGAGTTGCAGGGGCCCCGTTTCGGTCACGTTCACCGACTTCGCCTCATCGGTGAGCACATCTGCCCCTGACCGTCATCCGCCCTTGTTATTCCATGTCATCGCGCGCGCCGCTCGTGCTCAAACCCGCTCGTTTCACGCTTCCCTCGCTGTTGCCGATTCGTCCGGAAATGATAGCGTTTCTCAGACGAACTATAATATATCTACGTTGACATTTTTGAAAAACGATCTGGAGCGATCCCAAGTTGAATTTTTCAATGGAGGAATCGCGATATTTTGAAATTAAGCTGCTATTCGTTTAGGATTTTTGGCGGAAAAACCGCGAGGATCATCTACGTCTGAGCGATTATCCGCAATCTAGTCGCAATTTTATCTCTATAAAATCACGTTCGATAAAATCGAAATTTTATCTCAATTTATCACGATTATTTGTTCAATCTTGTTGCGATGAATTGCGGCCGAAGAAATCGCAATTTAATTGCAAATTTATGCGATGAAATCGCAATTGATCGCAATTTTTTTATCGAATAAGATAGCAATAAGTCGAAGTCGATAAAATCGCGATACGCTCTCCGATCAACTTAAATCGCAACTTACTTACTGCTACTTGGGATACTGCTTAACTGAAGGGTCTGACTAAAATGAGTTACCGACTTATGCCGTATTTTACATGTTTACATTTATAAAACAAGCAAGTCGATGTGTTTAGATTTTTCCACCGCCGCACAGGAGCGCTTAAATGCATAGAAAAAATGGAGATCTTCTTAGGTCTATAGGTCCCGAGCAGTGGCGTGGCGTGCTTTGCGATATATCGATTGACCTGTCATTTAAACCTATGGAAAAGGATCGATTAACAAGGTGTTCGCAGCGAACACCTTTATAATCGATTCTTTTTCACGGATTCAAATGAGGAAATATCGATAATCGATCATTCACGCCACGCCACTGGTACCGAATGCGAATCCCTGTAGTGGAGACACATTTTCATGAAAAAGACGGGCGAATCTGCTGAAACAGATTCAGCTTCAATTCTTAAAAATTTGGTGCCTAGGCCTAGAGTGTGAATAAGTCTATCGATCTGATGTCTACGGACACTAAACAACGTCTTTAAATGCTGTAGTTTCCGATCGGAATATAAACCAAATGACCAGAAAAAAAAAAAAAAATTCGAACGTAACTTCAAAATTGCAGAATTTGCGAAGTTTTTTTCTAAGTCCTGTCAAATCGTTGGTTTGCTGATGAGTAATATTGTTCTTTAGTCATTGCTATGTTAATATTGCAGGACTGAAAACGGACGTATGTTTTATAAGCACATGCACATACGAATTGGAAGGTTCTCCACAGGTGCTAGAAACAAGAAGCCCTTACAAGTGGTCATAGGCAGTTAGGTACCGTTCAATTTTCGCAAAATTCGTACGGTAACTAGGCCTGACTGGCGATCGCAAAACCATAATAGGATTTTAGTTTTTCAATTTTTTCAACACCTGAAGATGAGAAGTTAGCTCGAAACAGCCGTAGTAAATAAGATAATGTCAACTAAATAGAAAGATTGGTAGGAAAAAGTTTTCACACTATTCTGGTAAATTTTTCCGACTTTCTTGCCGCATCAGCCAAATGGTTTTCACATAAACGCAGGGAATTTGGCAACGCTGTGCTTTATTAAAGGGGTGGTGGTCACTTCGTGTCCAATATCCGGATTGCGGGTCCAGTATGCGGATTGAGATGTTTCTGACAGCCGGCTGCCGGCACCTTGCCGCGCCTACACAAATATGTACTTATCTGTCCGGCTCCACCTTACTAGCGTCCGCAATGATAATATTGGGCTCCTTAAAACGGGAAAAAGGGATAAAAAAATAAAACAAAGGAATATGCTAGGATCCTCGATTTCGGCACGAAAGGTCGAACGCGCTACTTTCTATTTCGGCGGTAAAACCGCGAAAACGAGTATCTGATTTGGAGCGTTTCAAAATCTCCATTACATCTAATTCTATCATGCTAGAACAAGCCAACACTACAGCTTGAAATTTTCTCAGAATGTATCCCTTACGTAGAGAGCCAAATTCAGGCTAGTTTTCAAGAGATGACTTTGACAT
>NW_017549038.1:739140-784991 GCF_001854935.1 Bemisia tabaci | reverse complement strand
CCATATTTTGAAAATAAGTTACACGAGGCACAAAGAATTGCCGTAGATGATCTGAAAATTTGTCCACAAACACAAATTTTGACGTGTTTTCACATGATTAGCACCCCCCTCCCCCCAGTATGAACAATCCTTTTTTTTTGCAACAACTTAGTCACGTAGAAAGTTGTTCCAGCCTCATAGGTGGAAATAAGATTACATGGTATGAGCATGAGCTTATATCAAATAACGCAAAGCATCAATTCCAGTAGCAAGCGCCATTTTTCGAAAATATACAAACGAGGGTCATCTAGGGAGGTGCCCTGTCAATTTTTTCGCGATCCAAAAATGGTATAGAAATAAATTAATTGTACCATTGAATTCAGTAAATTCACAGCTTTAATACATACCGCCGATTTTTAAAAATTGAATCAAAATGAAAGAATCACTGCAAAGACTTCAACACAAAAAATTAGGCACACCGGCAAACGCGAGTCGCCAGCCGCATGGAGACATTATTATTGAAAAATGTCATCGAAGACGGCAAAATGCAGGGAATTTCAGAGACTTCAATGCAACGATGAAAAGTAGGCGTACCGACAAATGCAAGTTGCTCAACTTATGAAGACATTCTTCGTCAATAAAAGTTTGATCATGTTGAGGACCACCACGACGGCAACATGCAGCTAGGAATCACTTCAAAGACTTCAACGCAGCGCAGAAAAGTAGACGTTACGACAAATGCGACCTTATTAATGCATGTAGACCTTATTTAAATGGTACGCATAAGTGCTTTGTCTGTATACCTTCGATTGGCGAAAACTGCGATTTGCAATGAGTGCGACTCGTAATGGCTGCAAATGCGGCAAAGTTTAGGGGAGGGGGATTCGTTAAAACCTTGCGGGGGGGGGGATTTCGCTAAATACGTGAAGACACGCAAAAAGTTGTGCCCGTGGGCAAATTTTCAGATCTTTAACGGCAAGCCTTTGTGCCTCGCATGTCATTTTGATCGGCGAGAATCGCGATTTGCAATGAGTGAGACTGATTACAGTTTATAAAATTTTCCGATAGCTTGCAATTTTCAGCAAATAATTTAATTTTCGAAACCTCAAAAATTACCCCAGATTTAGGGGATGACCACATGGGCCGCGGCCCATGGCGGCAAATTTAGGGGGCGGCAAATTTTGCAATTTTTTTAAATATAGCTATAAAGAAAAATCGGATTCAAAGGAATTATTACAAACGAAAAAGGTGACAAAATCTCTCATTTCCCCAGAGTATATCTCTAATTTTTTCGTCTTCCTGTGATACAATAGACAGCACCTTTAATTAGTCGAGTTAAGACTAAGAGAGAAACCGAACACAGAATTTGGCCTGGAACAGCAGAGCATTTGGCGCAGAGAGCAATGATGACGAGAACTCGAGATGAACAGGAGAAACCCACGGCGCGGCGGTCGGCACGTAACACTTATTGGCGCCTACAAGACTGCATGAATACTTCACGCATTGCGTCAAAGATAGTGCGGTCGCTGCGGTCAGCAGCGGGCGGCGTAAGACGCATAGCGCCTACAAGACTGCATGAATACTTCACGCATTACGTCAAACTTAGTGCGTGCAGCAGCGGTCGGCGTGAAACGCATAGCGCAAACAAGACTGTAGGAATACTTCACGCATTGCGCCAAACACGGTGCAATCAGTGCGGCGCGGCGGCGGAAGTTAAAATTATTAAAGCACTGTTATGTTTGTGCTTTCATAATATTTTCGTTCATTTCTTGTAAATCGAAGGCCTTGTCCACACAGAGATAGGTTTACG
Source organism: Bemisia tabaci (assembly GCF_001854935.1). Lineage (NCBI taxonomy): Eukaryota > Metazoa > Arthropoda > Insecta > Hemiptera > Aleyrodidae > Bemisia > Bemisia tabaci. The sequence continues at coordinate 783,202 of NW_017549038.1, read as the reverse complement.
AAACTTAAGTTTCGTGCCAAGTAACGTGAATTTTTGCTAATAGTTTTGACAGGGCTTTCGCAAAAAATGTGTTTAACAAGAGTAAACGCGTCTTATGCACCCCTCCCCCTCCGGCACGTTCACTTGATGGTTTTTATTGATGTTAAAAAACGATTGAGAAGGGGGCGGCAGAATACAGACGGCCCATGGGCGGCAAGCAAGTCAATCCGGCCCTGACGCCAATTAAGCTAATTTTTTGGGAAAAGCCTCCTTTTGCATCAAATTAAAGTCTTTTCACCAGCCGTTATGTAATTCGGTTCATGAATAATATCACAAGGTAAAATTGATGCAAAAATGGTGAAATTAGAGGAGACGAAAATGAAAATGCTCTAAGTATTTGGAACCTCAGAAAATGAATTTTTTTTTTTACGATTTCGACAAATGTTCATCATTTTTACCCTGAAAATAACATCCCCTATAGCCGCACACGATTCCGAGGGACATATTTTTTCGGATGACCATTATGCCTGAGGCACTGAATTCAACGATCAATAAAATGAGCGTTCACATGTGAAAGCAATAGGCAATCTGCGATGCAAAATAATGTACGACTTTTTCAATTTTATTGCAATAAATTTAGTGAATTATTTGGTAAATCATCCTTTTCTCCGTTCTCTTTTTTTTTATTCCTCTCATTTTTCATATGCTTCTCCTCGGACAGGAATAATTAAAGGCAAACAGATTGAAGGAGATATCGTGAAAGGAACGCTTATTTATTACCGTTTTCAGAGAAACTGTAATTGCGCTTGAAACCAAATTAGAACTCACTTTATACACAACATTATAGCATACCATTCATGAATTTGAATGAGTTGTCGGATAAGTTAATGAAGTCCAAATGGAAGTTACTTGTCTGCAACAAAATAAAAAATGCCGATTTAAACGGTTCGACCAGTGCACGGGGGACGATACCACTATTCGACCACGCGGGATCGTGTGTTGCCTACACTATGAATTGAAGGCAAACTGACATGGCGTTATCGTAATCTTTCTCGTTTGATAAGAAGTTATTTTTCAGAGTTCTGACTCAAGATGACTCTACGTATTTGTCATTTCTTCTCTCTCCTCTCTTCTTCCTCTTTCTCTTATGTCCTTCTCCTCTCATTTCTTTTTCCTTCTTTCTTATTTTTTCTCCCCCTTTTTGATGTTCTTCCTCCACATTCGCTTTCCTCTTTGCTGTGGCTGCAACGGGACGCTTAAAACGGAAGGGAACACTCATGTGGCTCCCCATTTCCTGTATGGGTTACGTATCCCTTTCCGGTATGTTCCGCGTATCCGCTTCCGGTATGAGCGATGCAAGACAACGATGATTGGTGACTGCTGCCTCAGTTTTGTTTATGTTTTGATTTTGTATTGCATCATTGCAGCACGCTCACGCTTCACACGCTTGCTCCTTGCTCTCATTATCGTTTATCCTTTTAGTTTTAGTTGTGTTTCTCATTTCTGCAGTTGTGTTTTTGTGCAAAGCAAGCTCAATTTTCTACGTCTTGTGTCTAATTGTTTTGCCCTTTTCGCTCAATCGTAAGCATAATCATTTTCTTTTCATTTTTTCGTATAGTTACACTTGTCGTTCAAGTATCGAATGCAAGCTTAATTAGGTTGACTCTTTTAGCCTTACTATACTACAACACTGGCATTCTTTGACTTTTCAGTCTAGATATATCATGGATACTTTAATTTATCCCAATCAAATAGATAACTCTTTTTGTCATTGTTAATTTTTGTGTTTGGAAGAGAGTGTAGAGTACGGTCGTCTCAACTCCACACTCCTGGTAACAAACTTACCTGGTATGATGTGGGTTTCCTTTTGAAACCTCTCAGTGCATCATTTGGGTAACCTGCTAGACTAAAAGCAGGTACTTACTTACATTCTCTTATCATGGGGAAAAGTAACTAATTAGAAAATGGACTATCCCAAGATGTATACTGGGATCACTGTAGAAGAAACCATTGGAGCCGGATAGACCATATTTTTTCATTCAGTAATGACCGATGTAAAAGCTCTATAAATATCTGAAATTTTTGTCAACTTTTATGAAACATTTCTGGCCATTCATACATTTTTTGTCAATGTTTCAGATGCCCTCTCATATCAAGGAAATGCTGCTTAAATATCTGGTTGAGTGGATTGATCGTGTAAAGAAGACACTTAAGTTTCGGACAAACCATTATCCCAAAAGACTAGCGCTGGCAACAGAGGCGGTACTTAATCTAATCAGATGTTATCACTCATGGTTGCTAAAATGTGCCAGATTCTGAGAAAAAGGACCTTATCTTCCAAATATTCAAAATTGAGTTACCTATGGATACCACTGCATAGAGGAAGAAAATCTGGATATTTTGACGCAAGTTATTGACCCTGTTAGCGGAATAATTGTGAAAGATATGATGTGATATGATGTCTTGAAGTTCAAGACAAAAATTCATAAATTTTAGGTTATATTTTTAGGTTAAGGTCTTAACCTTCAGTTTTTTCATGATATCAGATCCTTATCAACAAAAAGGGCTTGAGCAATTGTCAAGAACATTTGAATATAAAGTGAAATGCTATTTTGCTAACTGATTGAAATCAAAATAAAGGAATGTTCTTTTCCCAGTTTATCAGAGGTTTAATAATCAAGAGACGCCTCCGTGTTTACAAGAGAGAGAAGTATCTGTCCTATCAGAAGTTTCACCGCAAAAAGGTTGAATTGAAACTTTTTGATCGAATCTCTCACTTTTGGGATAAGTAAGTGTCACATACATAATTTCTGCTTGTTTCAATCATAGCCTTCCTACACTTAGCCACGCATCAATTATTTTCTAAGACAAATTATCTGTACTTCTCTCGTGTGAAAGATTCATTAATCCCTTTTTACATAAAGGAACGAACAAGAACAAGACTTGGCTACGGCTTGTCTTTTAGTCACACAAACCAAAAGATATTTTTTCGAATAACTCCTTTTACCCTATTTGTGTGCTAATGTTATTTATGTTAATTTTAACTCAATTATTCTTTTTAAAATTTTTTTAGCTACCTTTTCTGTGGTTTGTGCAAATTATGGCTCTCCAAATTTTTGAACCAATTTGCTGCCTGGAAGAAGTTTCAAAAGTTCCGAATACGAATTACAACTGATGGGACCCTTGAAAATCGTACTTGCACAAGCACTCTTGGGATCTTTGGTGGATTGATCCTTGCTTATTGCGTTTTTACTTTTCTGGTATTTGAGATGAATTTTTCTTATTCGAAAACCCTGATTCTATGTTGCGTCTTGGGCTCATTTTTATCAGTCGGGCTAGCCGTATCTGCTAATGTAAGGTAAGTTTTCAAATTTTCTAGTAATTGTTCTTATACTTTACTTACATCAGAAAGTTCTTTGAAAGTTCTTTGAGTGAATTGCCATGTCATTTCCTGAAAATATTCAGCTTTCCGCATGTACCTCCAGGCGGGTTCATTTATGTCCCTGTTCTTGTTGCTATTTTTTTAAATACAATTTTTGGTATAATTTGACTGGAGGCATGAATATCCCATCTATTATTTTTTCCAACAACTTATTTCCGTAGTTTACTTATGTAAGTACATACCTTTATTATTTTTACCATCTTGAGTATTTTTCAATCTTATATATCAAGACTCATTCCACTTTATCTTGACATAATCTCGTTCAGGAGTTGATCTCCAATATTCCTGATTCGTGAATTGTTATCAATGTAAAATTTTGAAGAGAAAAATGGGAGCATATGACATATTTTTCTAGTTCAGATCTTGTCGATTTGCCCAATGTGAAGATGAAGACGCCAGATTGCAAGAAATATCTAGTAAGCTTTTTTGAACTTTCTTGCACCCCATGTTACGAGATCATAACAAACGTTTGTTTTAATTTTTAGATGCGTAGTATTGATGGCACTACCTGAGTTGTTTACTCAAAGAGGACGGCAAGCTCTGCTGGCATATGCTCTACTTTTGACAATGACAGGGCCATCCAAAAATGTATTACACAATACAAAAGTTTTAACCGAATCCTTAGCCTGCACTGTGGTAAGTGGAGCAAATAGTTTGTTTCTAATATAAATCACAAACAATCGTAATTCATAAAAGTTTATTCTTGAAATCAAAAGCTGATTCAATATTCATTGTTAATTTGGTCTTAATCATCCTACTAGAAATACATTAGAAAGCTAGAAGAATACATAAAGAAAGAAAGAAAGAAAGAAAAAAAAATGAAATGTGTACTTATATGTTTCATTTTCTCTTACTGTTTAATTATTTTTTTCAAAGTTCTTGTTGTATTGTTCTTTTACAGTGGCGAAATTTGACTTTTTGTGGCCCCAAGAGATGTAGAATTATCCAGCCTCCTTGATGATTATAGTGAGAGAAAGTATGTGCAAAGGATAGTTTGGAGTGCCTTCCTGTGGAAAATTTTTAACAAATAATATCTCTTAGTTAAAATATTTGATCTATTTTTTGTTAAATCTGACCAGTGGAGTCAACCATTTTTCACCTTTCCAAAATGTGTCATCTCTAAAATATGCTGTCCGGAAGTAACTGCTTTGGTTGTCTGTCCTGTAAATCCAGGCATAATGATTGTTGGAGCTATTTTTTTCCTATTAAATCTCATATTTACAAACTCTTTTATTTCCAAAACTTAGGAGCAATTGAAAGTTGCAACTCAAGGATTGCGAGAGCTCATAAAAGCACCATTTTATGCAATAAAAGCAGCTCTTGTGGCAATAGTAAAAGCATTCAAGGTAATAGTTAAGAAGGTCAAGGAAATGTTACTGGCAATTAAAAGAATTATGGTCAGTCTAGGTAAGTATTCCCTATAATTTACCGTAGTAATCGTTGTAAAACAGTCGCTTTATTTGGACCCTCAAATTATTAGATTTATTGTAACTAATGAAACAATTATTTTATAAAACTACTGTAGGTATCAGTGTTTCATTAATTTATCACCTCTTGGAAATGCATAATAATATGAACCCTGCCTTTTTTGCAAGGTTTTGTCGAATTTTTCTACGAGTGTTCTTTAATGAAATTACTCCTTTTTCTCGATTTTTTTTCAAACTACACAACTAGGGCTGTGTATATTATCTACTTATTGAGACCCAATTTATCAAAAAAAATGGATCAAAGAGTTTTTCAAAATATTTCTCTCTAATACCTGAATCCCTTGCATATATTATTCTATGCTTGGATCTTAACAATATCTATATCATAAATAGTAATTTTCTAATACCTAATAGATACTTAATTAATCAATAAACAATAAATTAAAGATACATTAATCTAATTGCTGTTTCAATTTTTAATTTTTTATGTAAAAAAAGTGAATTTTATTTTTTATGTTTTGCAGTTAGGGTGATCGAATCTGCTGTAGAATGGTTACTAGGAGGTGTAAGTACCTGCAATGACAAATTTGGCTCTCCTTTTCAACGTTGCATCAGTTCGATAGAAGAAGCAGTGGCAGGGTGTAAGGTATATACTTACTATTTATTATTGCATGTTGTCAGTCATAGTATATAAAATCACAGTCAGTATTACAATGAAATGTGTCTGATCCTATTTTTGGAACTTCCTCCCTCCTCTCTCATAAAAATAAAACACATATAATACAAAATCTGATTGTAAGTTTTTTTTTTTTTTTTTTTTTTTTTTTTTTAACATACCTATTCGTTGAATCTCTATTTCAGGTACCTAGGTATATATTCTTTTTTGTACTACCAAAGATTCTATTTTGTTTTCAGCATCACTCATTTTGAGCTACTGCCTGTTTTATTTCATGAAATTTAAGTTATTTGTGTTGCTTATATTTGAATATTATTACATACTTGTAACTCAACAGCAATTTGTTTCTATCAATGTGAATTTTTTTTTTTCAGTCATCGGTACCCAAATGGGCAGATTTGTGCTCTGCAGCCTATGCAGTTGATTTAGTGTGCTACCCAGTGAAATTTGTGGATTACTTCTGTGAATTTGTATCATTCATATCTGATGACGTTCTCGCTGGAATCCGGAGAAGTAAGTTTTCGTATCGATTTATTTTCTTTCCTGTGTGAATCACTTTTCTGATTAAAGCTGAAAAATCTAATCTTGCAATACATATGGTTTCCTCAGTAAAACAAATGCTGCAAGCTTTAGACTTAGACTAGCCGTTCTGTACGTGCTTTGCCCATTCTACCTGATTAACCAGGGAGCTCTGTCATGTGAACAATCATCATTTGCCTCACATTCCTTTTGCCCACGCATTATTTTGAAAAAATTTGGGAAAGTTTTTTCGTGCAACGTTCAGTTTTTATTTTAAGAATGGAAGTAGGGGCTAAAGGTTCCATACAAAAATGGAAAGGCAACAAAAACAGATTTTAAAAATTGGAAAGCCTCCTTGCCTTAGCCTTAAAATAACCTGAAGTAAAAATTGCGCATTTTCTAAAATTGGGGCAATTCGTCCATAAGTAGCAAAAAAAAAGTCGTCACTTTGTAATTTTGGTGAAAATAGGGTTTTTAAAATGGAAAGACTAATTTGAAAACTGGGAAGGGTAAGAATGTGTTGCATCTCTGAATAGAAATATGCACCCAAAATTAGTAAAGTTTCTCTGAATAATGAATTTTGTAAAGCTGTTCTTTCCTAAACATTCACGGAATCATTTACTTTCCCCACCATAGAGATTAAAGAGTTCGAACGGAAGCTAAAAACTATGTTCTATGTCAAAATAACATTCAGCCACTCCTTTTCCTTTCAAACCAATCAAACTAAAACAGTACGTGATGTTGCAAGTGACATTATTGCTGAAGTCAAGAAGAGAACGCATTGGTTCACTCACCTATTTACTTGGATGAGTTTCACTTTCATGATCCTCCTGTTGTATGTGATATACCAGTAAGTCTCTTTCCTTCAATTCCAATCCTTACTCTTTGTCTCCAACCTCTCATTATTTTCAATCATTTTTTTCTTACCTTACAATTTTTAAAACCCATCCACCTAATCAAATCAAGTAAAACTTACACGGCATGTTTGATTTAACAGTCTCTTTTGCCAAAGCCTTGATTTTTATGGGAACTCAGCATTTTAAAACGAATCCCTATCAGTGAGCTATCAATAAGCTTTTTCATGAATTTCAATTACTGTCGCTGGCGACTCCACCAAACTTGCCAGAGCTCTTGCATCGTCTTTGTTCTCTACACTTTTGTCCTTATATTGACCTGTCTTGCAGGTTGCAAATGGCTCCCTAGAGAGTATTTTCAGCAATGTTTTTAAGGTTTCCGCAGGATCAGGCTTGAGCCATGTTGATGGTCTCACAGGCGCTTTCTCCTTTGATTCAGAGAGAAATATTCAAAGCATAAAATTTACCAATATGCATAAAATCATTATCCCTGTGCTCTAGAGGAATTGAGAACTTATGCCTCTCTAGTTACAATTGAGGGGCTTGGAGGACAAGGCGTGTAAGTGCAGTTTTTGAAATAAATTGAGATACTAATGATTTCAAGTAAAACTAGTCTCAATGCATATTCCAAGAAAAATCCGCTCCCAAATTCCAGTTTTTAAGCATCCAAAAATCAGTTTGAATATTCTTTCTTCCATTAGGATTGGTGTAATTTCAAAACTTCAAACATGTATTTCTGAAAGTAGCAAAAACTGCACTTCTGCGCCTTGTACTCCGAGTCTCTCAATTTTTAAGCTGCAGCGGCATAGCAAAATTTTATGATTTCTGACACCAAGTTTAGTTAGTGTGAGTACATGCCTGCAGCAGCTTAATTGTTGAAACTTTAACTGGCTATGTCGACAAGATAAGACAAGTGTAATATATCGATTTTCGATTCTTGTCAGGCTGACATAAATTTCAACAATCAACAGCCAGGAGAGGCTATATTTTTTAGTATATACGAGCTATTATTTGAGAGAAACTCAAATATCTACTCTCGACTCAAATTTCCCCGGAAAAAAATGGCCAGTTTTCCTAAGAAATATTTTACCACTCTTTTAAAAGTTAACTCAGAGGAGAATTTAACAATCTTTTATTTGAATATTTATAATTAAGTATCATTTTAAAATCTCTATATTTGTTATGTTTCAGAGTGATATACTATCGCATCAGGTATCTCTCCAGCCTCTCATTTGATAATAAGTATCTCACAGATAATTTCTATGAAATCGATTTTAAAAGGACACGACAAGATCTTGACACGGTTATACCTTTAACTCGTTATGAGCGTTCTCAGTACATCGAGGTTAGTAGCTACCCTTGACCTGCCTTATTGTTGCATTTTTTCTATTAATATACTTTCCCTCCTGATAGTAGTAGCTTCCTTTGGTGGTTTAATGTGGTTTTAGTCAAGGAAGTTATACTGAGACAGAATAATCACAACTTTGAAATTATCCTTTTTCATCCACAGTCCCTCCTCTTCTTTTAATTGTGCCAAATGACGTTTGAATTTTACTGACTTTCTTTATCAAAAGGTAGCTTGCTCATAGTTATTTGGTTTAGTCAATTTCAGTGGAAGAATTCCTCTAAAAAAATGGCAAATTTAGAAAATAGAGAAATTATAGAATCAACCATCGACTTTTTTGAAATTTTGCAGCTCATTGACTATTATTATTAATTTTCTTTTTGGTCTCATTTAAAAAATATTTTCAACTAGCCCCAAATTTGCAATTATTCTTGCCTATATTGTGCATACAACTTGTTTTGAGAATAATTTGTATTTTCTCAGAAGAATTTCAATCAGTACATGCAAAATTTTTCAAATAACTTTTCATAATTATGAATTTATTTGTTTCCAGTTGACGAGTATAAGACTCTTGAAGAAAGAAAGAGAATCCCTTCTCAATTCCTTTTGGTTTTTATTCTTGACTGGGTACAGGCTTGGAGTTCATATGCTACTGGATTTTGCATTATATTGGATTCTCTCGTTAATCCATAGATATGGCCGCTTGCAAGTCAATGTGGATAGTAATAGATTTTTTATCTACATAGTTTTGTTAGCTACTTAAACCATGCACGAATAAAAGGTGTACAAGCTTGCATATCTAAGGATGATTTGAATGGCATAATGCAAACAGGAACCATCAGCTTCTACATAATAAGAGAGGAAATCAGCTTGCTAATATTATGAAGTAATGCCTTTTCTTGGCTTCAAAGTGACCTATTTTAGGAAACGACTCATAAGTACCTGTAAAAACTTTATTGGTATGCGGTGATCATTTTGTTCATTTTCCACTCGTCGTGTCAGATTTTTTATTTTGCAAGGAGCCACAAGCTGGTTCCTGATGGATTACTGCATATATACCGAGGAATTTTTACAGGCATTTTTGGATTGTTCCCTTAATATGGACCACTTTAAAGTGAAGAAAACTCTCCTTTTCCAACACACTTACTTATGTTCCTTTTTGCACGATGAAATCCATTTTTCATTTAATTAATATATAGTAAACACTGCTCAGAGCTGATCTTTTGTGATTTTTTGCTCCCTTAGGCAGTAATAAATCCTCAGTGATTTTGTTAAAGAGCCATTCAATTGGAATTGTATCTCACTTTTTTTCCTTTTTTTTATTTCTATAAAGCAGTTTGTAGTACTTCTCAAAAAAGGAGTTCAATTTGTTGTTCAAATGTTGTGTAATCAGTCCTACAGGTTGAGCTTTTCCAGTGTTTAAAATTAAGTATTTCATAACCAGAAAAATCATCAGTGATCAAATGTACAGGTTTTCCCAGTGTCTATAAAAATGAGTGTATTTCAGACCTACACACAATATGACTCAAGATCTTACCTTTTACTCATGTCCTCAGCAGGCTTTGAATTATTGTCATTTCATTTCTTCTCTAATTTTGTTTTTAGTTCCAAAATCCATCAATATGCTTGCAAAGGGAAACGGAATGTTAGCTGATATGTATCGAAGTGTGGCGAAAGCACTCAAACCTTTGGGTTTGGAAATGCATATGGATACTTTACCTTGTCTTCCGATTCCCTCACCTCCAGATTGGTACCGATATAAACAAATATGTAAGTTTCTATCAAAGGATAGTACACTCTGAAGTTGTAGTGCTTACTTTAAATACGTTCCTAAATGATAAGTGATTGCAGAGTGCCTCTTCGCTCCTCCAGTTTAGGGAGACAAGAAATCTGAAGGAAAAAGCTCAGGTTGATTCTAGTGCTGAGAAGGAGGTAGGATCTGCATAGTTGCCAGGAATCTTATTTTATCTATCGCTGTAAACTTTTTCTGTAGCATTCGCACACTGCAGTTTTAGTGTGGGTCGTTCTTTGTCCGTACAGCGATTGATTGCTGTTTAGAATGGATTTTTCTTTCTTGCTACATCCAAGTGACCTTTGGCTCCCCCGATCATCTCTACATTTGTTGACCTCTTTGTGTTGTTACCCCAATCTACAAATAATGCCAGAAACCACTCAAGGAAATGGTTTTTTGACAGTCTTCTTGCAAAATTGAACTTTCTGCAGTTTTAGGCAATTTAAAAATAATAAAAAAAAAAAGTCTTCAAAACACCCATGATGTTCAAAATTGAACTAGAAAAGAAAAAAAAAAAAAAAAAAAAAAAAAAAAAAAAAACAGCTATCGTTAGGGATTAAGTGAAAACGAGGGAAATTATATAGAACCAAATGGTCATGTAGATGTGATAGATAATTCTTCTAATTGCCATCAATAGAGATATCAGCAGCTTGCTCTACTGATCACCTGTAGCCAGTTTGTTGAAATTTATGTCGCCACAACAAGAGACGAAAATCAATCAATTACACAGCTCAGAGAGGGTTATATCTTGTCTTATCTCGCTGACAAAGTCAGTTGAAGTCTCAACAATCTGGCTGCTGTTGAGCCTCATTATTTCACTCTGAAAGAGTTCCTTTAAGAGCTCGGTTTTCACTTCCATGATTTTATCATGTCGACATGATTTCACAGGCAGGGCGAAATAAATCCATTCAGAAGTAAAATTCAAAGAACATGAGCATAGAATTGTTGCTGTATTAAATCCATTTTAATGGAAAAACTTTATATTTTTAAAATACATGTATGAATCTAATTTTGGTCATTGATTCCCTTCCCAGGGGCCCTCATGGGTCTGATATCACTTCTTACACTACTTCAACCATATGCAAAACGTATACGGAATATGGTCATGTCACATTATCATCCTGATGTTGCCAAGGAAAGATCAGTCTGGCTCTACAACCATATTCTAAGATCTCGCGGTAATTTTCTCTCTTTCGCTCGAAGGCGGTTGCGGCGTATGTTCGGTCTTCGAGAAAAGATGCCTCAAGATGAAATCTCTCTAGCGCAGAGGTGTTTTGCCATGTAAGATCCATCAGGATAAATTCGTTTTATTATTCAACCACAAGACTATGAATTTTATTCAATGTAATTTATCAAGTTAAATTGTCATAAACCAGAAATTCTCTGGGGGAGGAAAAAGAGTGGCAACCCTGCAAATTTTCTGATGCACATTTTAATTCTTGAACAACAGAATACCTCTTTTTTAGAATCAATGCTTCGTTAAAGTCTGGGGTTTTCTCTTATCTTTGTAGTTTTGTCAATATTTCTTTTTATCATTCTTTTTTATGTAAATCATTTTTCCGCTCAGGTTTCCCTTTCTTGACTGGTTCTTGGAACAAGATCAAGGGAAAGTCTGCTTGCTTGACGGTGAGTCCGGGACAGCTGATGATGAATTGGTTCATTGCTCTAAGGCGGACTGTATTGGTCTATATCACGGCAAATGCTATCAGGAGTTAAATAATGACTGCACCATTTGTCGTAAGCCAATTGAATATGGGGATTTATCTGACATAAGTGAAGAAAAGTAAGTTTTCTTTTAATTTTTTTGTATACATTAATGTTTTTCACATTCTTTTTTCACATTTTATTGATAAATATATGTTTATGTATATGTTTCACACAACATATATTCACACAAAGCAACTTGTATTCAACATATTGTAAAAGTGTTCTGTTGGCGAAAAAAGGACATTAGTTTTGATGCTAAGAACGCTAAACTTCATCAATCATGGGAATCGCAAAAACATTGCAAGACAATTTCCAAAATCCTACAGGCAAAAGACCACTTTTGGGAGGGGGGAATGTAGAAATAAACCTCCACTGCTACAATTCGATTAACAACGGGTTATGCATTTTGCTGTCGTTTCAAGGCTAAGTACCACAGTTCACATTGTGTCAGAAAATTATTTTCAAAATAGGTATCATGGGAGGCAGAAAGTTGTGGTCCAAAAATTGTGAATCACATTTCAATCAAAACGGGCTTTTCTCTTTCATAATTAGCTAAAGGAAGTCTCATTTTTTTTCCTGTTGATAAAATAAATGAATTTCCATCAAATGACAGCTTATAAAAAATTTTAATCTTTTGTCTCATTGATTTTAAATACATGCGTTCATCATCCCCCAGTGAGCCTTTTGCACTAATAAATGGATTTTGATGGAGTGAACGGCTGTAAAAACTATTCTTCAAATATATTCTGATGTACATCAGTATCATGCATTTGCAAATTTGACAATCACCACCAACCATGCCCAAAAGTTTGGAGAAACTGTGTTCTGCTGAAAATAGTGATTCAATCTGAGAAATAGGGCACCTCACAAAATTTTCAGCCTTACCGCTACCAATCGTACTTTACACATCACATTTTCCGCTACTGAGTCTTAATCCACTCTAAACCTGTTTCAGAGACTCTTCTGATGATGGCGAAGAGAATGATAATCGTAATGCAGCTCATTACAGTCATGTCAATGTTCATTCTGTTGAAAATCATCGTGATTCCGATAAAGGTTTGTATTTAAAAAACTTTTCTACAAAATACAATGATTGAAAATCTTTGCAAAAACACAACAGCAGGTAAAGCATTTCTGAGGTGAATTGCTTATAATCCATCAATTCATTTTGTCGAATAATTACAGTTTAGACTCCCAAAGTGTCAAAAAAACCGAGTTAGAAGCATGAAGCAAAAATTTATATGTGGAATTATATGTAGAATTTATTTGTTTTATTTGTCGGCCTTCTATGGTGTAGTGGTTGTAGGGCTAGCTCTATGATCGGGAGGTCCCGGGTTCGATTCCCAGCCAGGCAACCCGAGTTCGACAGTCTCAAACAATGGTTACCTGGGACTGGTTGCAGGGACAGAGGGGGGACAGGACTAAAGCGCAAGGGTTAGCCCTTGTGGGCTACTTGAAGTAGAAAAAAGAAAAAAAAAAGAAATTCAAGCTCTAAATATTGTCGTTACCTGTTTGAATTTGTGTGCTTTCTGCAATGTCTGCAGTGTAACATGAAAGATAATTCCAATTGCATTTTTCGTCTTATTTCAGAGGGTATTTTGCCAAATGAGGCAAGCTCCACAGGCAGCTCTCAATATTCCTACTCTTATCAAGACAAAGAATTCATTGAACACAGAAACGCGCCGCTCATTGTGCGTCGTGCTTTTGAGGACCTTGAAGCCCAGAAATTAGTTAAATATGTCTCAAAGAGTGATGACTTAGCCGTTGATCAGGTAAAAATTTATTTATCATTGCAATGAGGCTCATTTTTTTAAAATTCATTTTTGGAATGCATGTAAAAATGAGGACACTTACAATTTTCCGTTTTCTATCAAATCAAATTTCAGCTGAAGAAACGATTAATCTCAGTTACTAAAAATCCAACTCCATTCAAATGTGAAAATATTGCGCTAATAGGTTTCATGATGTTATGTTAAGAATCGATCACCATGTATCCTTCCACCCGCATTTTTTTATTGACTCTCCTGTTGCAATTGTAGCAACAGGTTATGTGTCCTGACTATGCCCCTGGCTTTACTGCTGTCGCAAGTAAATAATTTCAGAACAGTTGCTAAGATCAGTTGTAACACAGAGAGTCTGAACGTAATTCTTACCTGTTTTTTGCTCAAATTCAATTTTTTCTCTTCTATCTATGCAAAGCCTGCAGGCTAAAATATGCCTTTTTCTGGAAACATGCAGAAGGCTGTGGAAATGATCTGATGATAACATATGCAAAATTTTTATCTCTGATAAACTATTAACATCGACTTTGTATACGGAAGAGAACTTTATTACCTACAGCAACAAAGCTTACCACGATGTAGCAGTTGGCCTGCATATTTATGAAAAGTAATGGGTTTTTTTTCACCTCCATTAATTTGCTTCACTTTTTTTTATTCTTTACTCTCTAAAAATTTTGAGTACACATTACATGCAGGGGCCTTCTACGTAGAAAATAATGGTAAGTTCATGTAATGATGTTGATTCCCCTCCTTTTTTTGGCGATCGGTCCATTTGTTCAAACAGAAGAAGCTTAAAATTGCAACAATTTAGGTCTCAATTTTCCCTCTATCTTTTTCTAGGATTTGACTCGTGCCTCTTCAGATGCGTCCTCAGGAGAAAAGTCAAATACCAGCTCAGAGATGGCTGACGAAGACTCTGCAATCACCATCGAGCCAGAAACATCCTCTAAAAGACATTCCAGTCTTTTAAAAGTCAACTTACAAAATTCAAAATTGAGCAAAACTGATAAATCTGCTATGATTAAAAATTACTTCAATAAATTAGAAGACTATAATTCCGCAAAGATGTCTGTAGTGGAATCAAGCGTACAACGTGAAAATAATCAATCAAATGGAATCATTAGGAGTCAAATTGCAGAAAAAATTCAAGATCATGACTCAATTAGCTATAGTAGTGTAGCAGAACTTAGTTCTGAATCAGATTCTCAACAAGAAATAGTGAATGATGAACATCTTTCCTCATCAAATTCCAGGGAAGAATTGAAAGTTATACAAGGGGAAACAGGCTTTGACGTCAATAGCAGCGGTAGCTCATCAGAATCTATTGTATCTTCCTCAGAATTCAATAGGAAATTACTGCAGAAAAGAAATAAGAAGAAAAAATCATTTTTACCAAGATGGCTAAGATAGAGAATAATATTAAGTATCGTATACTCTTGTTGTATCTTTTAATTTTTGTTAAGTACAAATGATTGTAATCAACATTTAAAATATACTATGAAAGTTGTTAAGGTAATGTTTTCCTCTTATTGATTTCTCATCAATAAATGTTACTTTGCCCATCTCCAAAAACATAGTTATTTGGTTTTTCTAAAAATGTATGCTACAAATTTCCAAAAGTTTTATGCAAAAGTTTTGTAGGATCCAATGTTATAAATTTTTTTTTTTTTTTGCAGGTATGAAATGTCACCAACTTTCAAAACTTCCTTCACAACATTTTTTAAAACAATAGAACACCATAGATTTAGGAGAATAGATCTGCCCCTCAACCAACTGTTTCTTAACTCATTGGTGGTTAGTTTTGTCAAAAATCAACTCTCTAGTTCTAGAGAGCTTTGAAACTTTAAGCTGGTATGGCTTTTTATTTCCTTTTAATGATAGTGAAATTGCAAGAAAGGGTATCTTTTCAGTGTCTCAAAATCCCCCATTTTACTTTGCCCCAGGGAAGACAAATCCACGCTATTCCTTGAAATTCTCACAGAATATTCTAATCCATTGAATGTTTAATGGCTTAATAACAATTAACAAACCACAATACCAATCACGAAACGCAATGATTATGAAACCGAATTTGTTTAACTCTGAGAGAGAATTTTTTTTCCTGTCTCTAGGTATCTCCTAGTTTCAAATTTCCTCGAAGGGAAACGAGCCATGTGTCCCAGGAAATAATAAATAGTGAACAGGAGCGGCCCAGTAGCTCCCCTAGGATGGACCGTTTTTGAACTTTTTTCGAAATTCCAAGATGGCTAGTGCAAAAAAGTTACGTTTTGGCATCAGAATAACGCTCAATTTTTTCAAAATTTTTGGTCGATGTCCTGAGCCTGCCCCGACGCCATCTTTGTTGCCAAATTTTGTATTTTTCGAGAAATTGCCAGGACTCTGTTTAAGGCCCGGCAAACGCGTAGAATTAATCAAAATGCAATTTAAAATACTTATAATATCATTTCAAGCGATACAGGTCAGGATATGACACCCCCACCGTGCAGGGAATGCCTTAGGGGACGCAATCTTGGACCGCTGAAATTCCTTAAAAATTCGCCTGAATACTAATTTAATCACCTTAAATTTTTTGAACTTTGCCCGAGATTTGGGGGACTTGAAAACGCAATTTTGAACTTATTAAGATGTGTTGAGGCAAAGTTAGGGGAAATTGGTTCATTTCGCGGGAAAATCGTATGACCATTGAACTGACGTATTTGGGGGTCCAAATCCCCCCCCCCCCCCCGAAATTAGTTTGAGGTGATTTCTGTGATTTTTACTTAAAAGTGCTTACAATTTGCTAAATTTTCCAGTTTGCTAAATTATCAAAAATAAATCCTCCCCTCACACTTCATCCAGACTTGGGACTGGCACAAATACTAAAATCACTTCAGTTGTCTGTAAAGCATTTTAGGGTGTTCCTGATGCTTTTTCCATTAATTGAATAATACCGATTTCCAAATCCGTCCCAATTAAATCTCCTCTGGGATCTCTGTAAAAATCTCCATAAGTAAGCAAAAAACATGTTTTCATTAGGCCTCATCCACACAAGCGACGATTCGTGGAACTTCTGCGCATCGTTTTTCGCCCCTTTTTTTGTGTGCAGACGTAATAAGTTATAATTCAGCTATAACTTATTTCGCCAAAGCTTCGGGTGCTTTGCGCGTGTGAACAAGGCCTAGCAGAAGTGCAGTTATGCGAAAATTTAACTTAAGAAACATGGAGAAATCACATTGAACGGGCGTTCACTTCGGTGGGAAATCAGAAGTCTGCACCTGCGGGCTGATTGTTGAAATTGATAGACAAAACTACGGACAAAGAAGACTAAGGGGCGATATGGAGGGATCCTGGTGGAAGCGGGTGGCTCAAATGGACAAAGGAGAAAGGTAATTAAAAGACTAAAGGAAAGTAAAAGACTAACTAACGGCAACACACGAGAGACCCTATAGTTAGTTCACCATTTATCCCCTTCTTCTATGAGGACCATAAAGAGGTTAATTGTTCCAAAAACGCCGATTTTGGCCCCCCCCTGGATTTGGCCCAAACTTTGCTCAGATGTTGTACTAGGTGTCCTCGATGCTTGGGCAAAATTTCAGCCCCCTCGGATAATTAGGGGGGAGGGGGCAGGGGGGCAAAGTTGCAATTTTTTCAAAACTTTAAAAATCGATATCTCGCGAACGGTTTGAGTGTAAGTGTTGCGGTTTGCGCTAAAAAACGTTAAAAAATATTCTCTACACGAATATTGATGCTGTTTGCATGGTTGCGTAATTTATCGTAGTCATAAATCGATTTTTTCGATTTTGAAGGTTCGACTTTTTTTCGTTTTTCGTCTCTCCTCTCCAGGCGATTGTTGCTATGTGAATAAAAACCAGTTGAGGTGATTCTCCATAAAATTTTGCATCTACCACACTTTGTTTGACCTTGGGGAAACGATTCATTCTTGAGTTATAGCGATTTTTCTGCGCGTTCCCGGTTACGCGCGGGCGGCATATCGGCGGCGCTTCATCCCCCCCGGGCGAGGCAGAGGTTGTTTCACTGCTAGGGCCTTATATTAATGCTGTAGGCTGTAATTATTGATATTTTCTCCTTCTCCCACCCTTCCCCTCCTATAAATATGTTTTTTATACTTCGTTATACAGGGTGTCCCGGACCACCCGTACCAGGTCTTTTTCTCGGTTGGTTTAGGTAGTACGAAGTGGGGGACCGCGGGGTTAAACAGGGAATTGACCCCAAGGTATCCGAATTTCATGGTCCCGAAGCCCCCCTACCCTCCCTTGGGGGGTAAAAGAGGGAGGCACAATGTCTCCCGACTTTAGGGATCGTGACCCCCTCTTTACCCCCCAAGGGAGGGTAGGGGGGCTTCGGGACCATGAAATTCGGATACCTTGGGGTCAATTCCCTGTTTAACCCCGCGGTCCCCCACTTCGTACTACCTAAACCAACCGAGAAAAAGACCTGGTACGGGTGGTCCGGGACACCCTGTATAACGAAGTATAAAAAACATATTTATAGGAGGGGAAGGGTGGGAGAAGGAGAAAATATCAATAATTACAGCCTACAGCATTAATATAAGGCCCTAGCAGTGAAACAACCTCTGCCTCGCCCGGGGGGGATGAAGCGCCGCCGATATGCCGCCCGCGCGTAACCGGGAACGCGCAGAAAAATCGCTATAACTCAAGAATGAATCGTTTCCCCAAGGTCAAACAAAGTGTGGTAGATGCAAAATTTTATGGAGAATCACCTCAACTGGTTTTTATTCACATAGCAACAATCGCCTGGAGAGGAGAGACGAAAAACGAAAAAAAGTCGAACCTTCAAAATCGAAAAAATCGATTTATGACTACGATAAATTACGCAACCATGCAAACAGCATCAATATTCGTGTAGAGAATATTTTTTAACGTTTTTTAGCGCAAACCGCAACACTTACACTCAAACCGTTCGCGAGATATCGATTTTTAAAGTTTTGAAAAAATTGCAACTTTGCCCCCCTGCCCCCTCCCCCCTAATTATCCGAGGGGGCTGAAATTTTGCCCAAGCATCGAGGACACCTAGTACAACATCTGAGCAAAGTTTGGGCCAAATCCAGGGGGGGGGCCAAAATCGGCGTTTTTGGAACAACCTCTTTCAACCAGTCGGGTCGCTCCATACGCCCTATGTCTTCTTTGTCTATCGCTTTGTCTAGCAATTTCAACAATCATCCCGCTGATCCGTGAGAGGTGAGCCCAAAATCGTCTGGTTACTGTAGCTATCGTGCGGCAACCTAACAGACAATTGTCAAATTCTCTCAAATTTTCTCTTTTCTTTTCAAAATATCGTTAGAAAAATGACAGCGACAAAATACCTATGGTTTAAAAAATGACTGTCAAATTCCGGCAAGGACAAATATTTGACATCGACTTTTGTTCAGTTTCTGATTTTAGTTTTTGTGGTGGTTTAGAGGCTTTGCGTCTCTGTTTTCTGATTGAAATTTAAAATAAAAGGCGGAAAATTTTTTTACACAAATAATAGCGGGAAAAAAAAGAAGGGAGGAAAAAAAAATAAAAATATTATCCGCAAGTTGCATACGCGGGAGCCCACACAACTCCACGACCTCAGGTGATTTGCGAGATCTGCAAGTCTGCAACGACAAATCGACGATTGTAGGTGTGTTTGCCTACCTAGCTATTTGTAGGCGCAAGTGAGGCATTCAGATATCCAATGGCGCGGCGCGGCGTCCGCTTGGGCTTGGCTTGCAATTGGCGGTTTTTTGAGCTTTGGAATTATTTTTTTGACGATTCGAGTTATTTTAGTATTTATTGACCGTTGTAATGCCAGACAACGGAGATTGTTTGCAAGGTCATCCCTCACTATCCGAATTCCTCTGTGGGAATATGTAAAATGTTTTGATGACAAAGCTTTGATGACAAAGTGTCGGATCAGTGAGCTTTTTAAGTCATCAGACGCTTTTTCAGCGGTATGGCGGAGAGGACCATACATAGAGCATAATGCATAATTCTTAGTGCTTAATGCTAAGAATAATGCGTTGACTGGTTAAATTGTTCTAAATTCTTGGAGTAAAGTCCTCTCCTAAATTTTGAAAAATACTATGAGAAAAAGTCGCGCGCCAGGTCCAAAAGGCAGCAACAACATTTGCAGAAGTCAATGACACACCGCACAATACACCAGATTTGCTGAACACGCTCATCCAAACCTTCCTGTTGATTATACCACTCTCTCATTCCATCCCACTGTGCTCCAATTTTTTTCGAGGAAGTTTTGAGAAATTGAACAAAGCGGCTAAGTCTTGAATCTCGGGGTGGTTTTGCAAGTGGTTTGTTCAGAAAAGCGGGGAAAGTGTCGGGCTGGTCATCGTTTGTCGGTTCGGTCGGAATCTCTTCAAGCTCGAAGTCGAGGTGGTCACCGGACTCCAAGTCAACCTCGTTAGAATTCATTTTTTTAAGGCACAGCGGGAGCGTTCACTTCACAGGTCCTTCCTCTTCCAGACGACAAACACAACTGACCGGTTCAATGACACCTGGTTCAATTTATACCTTTTTTCAAGACCCGATCTGCGAGCGACCGCCGCCCGCCGCACCGCGCCGATCAGCGGAGTCTTGTGCTGAGCTGACGTCACCGCTAGCCAATCAGAATGCATAATTTTTCGCATACAAAACTGATTCTCTTCCTCTCTTTTTTGCCTGCCTGCTCTGCGCTCGTCGCATTCAAACCGCAATTACGCTTGTCTCGTTGTCTGAGCATCCCACTGACCTTGAACCGTTTCAAATAATTTGATTTATGGAACTTGAACGTCGTTGCACCGATACCGTTCAAATACCAACTTCCACCGACTGTGACAGGACACCTCCGGGATGGGTCTGGTATCGGAGACTGGAGAGTACGATCTGATGCAGGAAATACCCTAGCTGGAAAATATTTTCGGAAAATTCCCCTCCTCCGATCCGCCCCGGACCGATGCGAATCTTTTATACTGTCGAAGATCGGAAAACTGTACTGACCGAATTTTGATACGACTTTTCGTTTTCGAGAAAATTCGGCTTTTACCTAAGTCGCATGCGTATCTTATGGGTATATACGAGTTTTTATGCTTGCTTAAATAAATGGGGTTGGTAGTTTACTCTTGACTTTTATTATTGACAGGTTGTATGTTTGATGTTAAAAACACGTATATGACGCAATTAAATTTTCCTTACAACGTTGTCAGATTGTGCAAAATAAATTTCGATTTTCGGACTAGTAAAAATTTAGCATCAATAGACCATCACCTCCGGTATGGGTCAGGTATGACTGGACTGGAGTGTAAGGTCTGATTCGGGAAATTAAAAGATATAACCAAGTTGCCGGACGGTGCACATAATTAAATGATTTATTTATCGATGAAATTTTGCAACATCGAATTTTACAGTGTTGCCAGATGGTGCAAGAAATTAAATATTTTCCTTACATTGTTGTCAAATTAGGCAAAAAATTCGGATTTTTGGACTTGTAAAATTTTCGGCATCGATAGACCATATCCTTTGGGATGGGTCTGGTATCGGAGACTGGAGAAGAGGGTCTAATTCAGGAAATACCCTCGCTGGAAAATATTCTCGGAAAATTCCTCTCCTCCAATCCGCCCCGGACCGATGTGATTCTTTTACACTATCGAAGATCGGAAAACTGTACTGACCGAATTTTGATACGACTTTTCGTTTTCGAGAAAATTTGACTTTTACCTAAGTCGCATGCGTATCTTATGTGTATACATGAGGTTTTTATGCTTGCTTAAATAAATAGGGTAGGTAGTTTACTCTTGACTTTTACTATTGACAGGTTGTATGTTTGATGTTAAAAACACGTATGTGACGGAAATAATTTTTCCTTACAATGTTGTCAGATTGTGCAAAATAAATTTCGATTTTCGGACTTTTAAAATTGTCGGCATCAATAGACCCTCTCCTCCTCTTCCTTCACGAGATAAAGTCGAGTATTTAACCGGCATTAAAATAATAAGTGCACTCAATTGACAATTAGACACATTATTTTAACTAAACAATCATGACCAATGGAGTATTCAACAAAATATCGCACAATCCGTTTACCTACACTTCTTCTTCCTCACTCAGTGGGTCCTAGGAGTAAAAGGACCATACTTGGTATTGGGAAAAATGCCTCGTAAGTGGGATTTTTCCCTGGGACAAATCTCGTGAAAAGGCCCGTGGAGACAAGACCGAACGCAGAAGAAAAACGGGGTAAAAAAATACTAATGCGTGATCAATTTTCAAGGACAATTCTGTAATTTCTTTAACAATTTTAAATTGATTAAAACGCGTAATATCCAAAATCTAAGCTCACATTTGGATTCCCCGTGAAAAACTGATGCGATTTCATGTATTATGTTAGAATAGCGTGAAGGAAAGAGGTTTAATGACGTAAAAAAACACTAATGTGTGATCAATTTTCAAGGACAATTCTGTAATTTCTCCTACGATTTTAAGTAGATTAAAACGCGTAATATCCAAAATCTAAGCTCAGATTCGGATTCCTCGTGAAAAATTGATGAGATTTCATGTATCATATGTTAAAATAGCGTGAAGGAAAAAGGTTTAACGACGCGTGTAGATTCTGTCATACTTTCCCTTTGAACTACGCCGCCGCGGCGCTTAGCGTTCGGTTTCGTCCCGAGGAATTCCTCACGATAAATTCTTATTCTTCCTCCTCCGCTGACCCACTGAGCACTACCCATGTTGCCACGTTGCATTCATATGCTCGAATCAGTATGCCTACGTTACGTGTCTATCCTTCACGCTATGCTCGGGTATGATACATGAAATCGCATCGATTTTCAACGAGGAATCCGAATCTGAGCTTCGATTTTGGATATCACGCGTTTTAAGTCACATGCTCCAAATTCGAAAATCCGAAATGACGGGCGTGGCTTAAAATGCTATCTCGGGTCCTGTTCGATGGATTTTTCTGAAATTCGGTGCCAGGGTATGATACATGAAATCGCATCGATTTTTTACAAGGAATCCGAATCTGAGCTTCGATTTTGGGTATCACGCGTTTTAAATCAAAATCTGTCAAAATTCAAAAAATTCAAAATTCGAAAATCCGAAATGACTGAAGTGGCGTAAAATGCTATCTCGGCTCCTGTTCGATGGAATTTTCTGAAATTAGGTGTCAGGGGGTATTTTTCGACGGGAAACTCGAATTTTTAGTCAATTTTTTAAAATTCTCAACTCCAAGATGTTGAATGTGGCCTAAAATGAGCCGCCCTGGTTCTGGCCTCGGTTTCTGTTTGTTAGAGCTTTGTGAACCGCGGGATCAGGGGTACTGACAATGAGATGAGATTTGCGCTCAATATATCAACGCCCGTCAGATTGAATTTGCGCGCGCTTCTTTCAACCGTCCCGCGAAGTTTCGACTATCGATCAAGTGGCTCGATCTAGGCTCGATCTATCGCTGGAAAATGGAGCAAAATTTTCTAACCTCAACCTCAACTGCGCGATCTTCAAATTTCCCTTTCTGCGATTCAGCGATCTAATAATTTGGTGATTTCTTTTGTGACTCTTTAAGATTCAAAGCATCTTGCACTATGTGATCAATTCCCTACTTTCTTCCCTAACATTTCAAGTGAATTTCCCTAGAATTGTAAGTGCGTTTTAGCATTCAGTGACAGATTCGACCTCTTTGGAAAAGTGCGATTTTGGTGGAAGTCCAACCATTTTCACAATGGTTTTGATCAAAGAATACAGAACATGCATGCCCCTAACTGTGGAAGAGGTAAAATTTGTCTTTTAACTTACACCCTCATTCTCTCTTGATACCACCTTGATGATCAATTGTTTTTGTTACCGTTAGCAATGACATCTCCTGCAAGTTTGCAGGGTTCATGTTCTCGGCAGTCCGTCTGCATTATTTAACATTCCTAGCGTCACCTCAGGATCTCCACTTCATTACTTGAATTGATTTTATTACACTCTGCCGTTTTGTCTCCTATCATTACCAAATTGTGTGAAGTACCCAAGGCATCAGAGCTTGACACTGGATGCAACCCTGTCGTTCTATTGGTGAAGTCATCAATTGTCACTTAATTGATTACCTCAGAGCTTGCTGCATTATTGTTTAAGTATTGGTTTATTTAAGGACATATTCTAATCATATAACTAATTGACTTATTGAATGGATTAATTAATACCAGAGTGTTAGGTGTATAAGGGAGCGCCCATGAAAGAAAGAAATTCGAAAGAGGCACGGCCATAAGTTTCTTTCTTACATGGAGCGCCCCTGAAGTAAGTAATGTCACTGTCAAATATCACTTACTGACTGTGTGAGTCCATGAAAACTCCACATATAAGAGTCTTACAGTTGCAAGCTATGATTTCTTCTCAGATTATGTCAAGTATTAGCTGCACTTACTTAAAGTTTAAGGCATTAGCAATTAGCTGAACATGTAAAACCAACAAGTAGCCCCTGTTTTGACACTTAAAACTCCTGGCTAACATCAGTCGAGCAATTCAAAATCACTCTCATGTCCTTAGAGTGAAGGAAAAATTGCATCTACAGCCTGTCTTGCATCAATTCAAATGCCTCAATATGTTAACCATGGTACTTCATAGTTCAAAATATCGAAGTTCTTGTCAGGTCAGCTGATACTGAAGTATTTACTTTTGAGTATCTCGTGTAGTGGACCGTCTGAGGTATATATGCATAGCTTGGTCACTTGGTCAATCCTCAATGGCTATACGATGGTGGTAGTAGTATTGCTGGTAGAAGTTAAATCAACAAGTGACAACTTAAGTCTCACTTGATATCCAACAGACTGTGATTACTTTTGGTACCGGGTCTCCCTGAATTAATCGCTCAAGTTCTCTTAGAAATCTTTATTTTAAAAATTTGGTGTTTTTTTTTTTTTTTTTTAGTATCAAATAGGTCAGCTGTATATGATTGCTAGGCATAGCAATGAACAAACTGAATCCGGTGAAGGTGTAGAAACTGTTGTCAATGTTGCCTGTGAAGATTCAACTCATGGCAAAGGTCAATATACCGAAAAACGTATCCACTTATCTAGGTAAGTCTTAAAGATTAAGGATCTTCATATGAATGGCACAGGTTGAATAATACATCTATAACTTCAAAAACACTGCTCTAGCTGGATGCCTTAGTGTCATTTTGGTGGACAACTTTTGTCTCTCATCGGCACTGCTTTTTTCTTGGATTCAGTTTGTAACAAAGTAGGGAGAAAAAATCTCTATTTGACTCTCAATTTTTTGCGTTAACTTTCTTAAGTGAAACTCTTATTGTTTGAGTGTTTGTTCGTTGCAAATAGTTTTGTGGTTCAATGTGTTTTGAACGTTGCTCCAAAACCTAGATGTTCACTCATTAGGTAACAATAAGCATAATTTAACAGCTAGCCTTTCATGAGAGGATGTATACCTTTTGCTAATCTATAATCTACCATTTTCCTAAATTTAGACTTTCCTTAGTTTACTAAGACACCAGGAAAGTATATTGTCATCAATCAGTCGCTTGACTATTCTCACTCATATCACGCATCTTGGCCTAAACAATATTTCTGATTGAATCTTGTTTTCAAGTTAGGCAAATTCAGTGGCCGCCTGTGGTGTAGTGTTCGCAGCGCTCATTCAGGAGGTCCCGGGTTTGATTCCTGGCTAGGCGACCCGAGTCTGATGGTCTCAAACAACGTTTGCCTTGGGCTGGTACTTGGTAGGGACGGAGGTGGCGGGGCTCTAAGTGTAAGCGCAGGATTATCACCTGTGTGGTGTTTGAAGTAGTAAAAAAAAAAGAAAAAGTAACAACATCATTCGAAGGTTCCAAAAATAAGAACCATTTTGTATAGATTGCTCTGCTGTGCCTTTGAGGAGGGCACTATTTAACCAGATTAAGCCACTAATCTCTATCAATGATCCACTCCATTGAGGAAAAGCCTAGGATTAAAAATATCATGGGACATTTATATTTAATTAAGATCATGACTTATACATCTCCTCCTTTTGTTTTTCCAGTCAGTTACCGTACTGGGTCCAGTCACTAATACCGAAAGTATTTTACGTCACAGAAAAGGCCTGGAACTATTACCCTTTTACTATAACAGGTAAACATGAAATTTCTATATTTATCTTTCCATGTTCTGTTGCTTAATCATTCTGAATCATGTGTTAAATATCTGAGAAAAGGAATTTCTGGTTGCTGCGTTTTTATTGTGTTGCATACTGAAACTCAATCATTCAGTCTGACGAAGAAAAAAAAAAAACAATTAACCCGAAAAATTTTAGGCATATGATGATAAAAAAGACAATCAGCTTATGGTAAAAGAAAAAGTTTCTCAAAGTAAAGGTAAAAACCGATTAAGTGACTTCTGCATGATTTCCTCCTGATAGGATAAAGTGGTGATACTAAGTCAAGTATCCCATTTTGTATACTTCGTATCTAAAAGTTAGAATTTGAAAATGAAAATTTTCTCATCTGAGAGTTTTCAAACAACAGAGTTTTTTACATTCTTGTCCTTTCTTTCTGTTCGCCCTAAAAGCTGAAATTTAATGGTTCAATAGAGAGTTCAGATCTATGAGAGTGCACAATGTTGCCTTTTAATGCACAAGACAAACATTCCTTTTCCCCAACATCATTTAGTTTATTTTCATTGAAATTTAGCAGCAATGTTGCTCTTGTGAACCAAAGATCCTCTTCAGAAATTCCATGCGTTTATTACTGCATCATCTAAGCCTCACCATTTGTTTTCCTTTTTTTTTTTTTTTTTTTTTTTTTTTTTTTTTTTTATTTAAGTATACCGTAATTTCTAATTAAAATGTTATTTTTCTTTTGTTTCATGGTTTTCCGGAATTTTCTCGCTCGCAGAATACACAGTAAGAATCTTTATCTATTTACTACAACATACTTACATACTACAACTTTATCTATTTCATAGTAAGAATTATAACTAATGTACAGATCCTTTCACACACAGGTCAAGTGTACCGCATGACTCAGTGTGAAGCACTTGGTCAATGAAGTATATTTTTGGATCTGTGTTGTGCAACACAAATCAGCAATCTCTGAATAGTAGATGGAGTGCAAGATGACAGCAAAATAGAGAACATTTTCACCTACAAGTTGCCGTTCACAAAATCCATAAGAAAGTGCTTGGTTGCAAGTTGTCATCTATAATTTATAATATTTTTAATGTTGGGTCCTAAACTGCTACCAAACAGGGAACTGCCTCGTAAATTAGTAAAATCTTTTTAAGCCAGGATACCCTTACCAGCAACTTCAGCTTTAAACCCACTGTGATATATCATTCCCCCAAATCTTCAATATTTGACGTACAATGCCAGGGTTAGTATTTATTTCTTCAGGAAAGAGCAGTTCTTCCAAGGGTTGTGGTTTTTCTGTAATCTTTCAAGACACATAATTAGTGCTGACTATTGATATGGGTCAACTAGTTGGTTCGCTATCAAATTCAGCAAACTTAATCCTTATGTTTAACTGATTCTATAGAACAGTGTTTCAATGTTTATTATTTTAATTTTTGTTCTGTATTTTTGACAGTGTTCCTTCTTGCCGAAATTTACCGTATCTATAAGGACAAAATTCGAAGATAATAACGGCTCTAACGATAATGTAAGTGCAATGTTTCAGTAGCTCTCTCCTTTTTTTTTTGGATTTAAACCTAGATAAAATTTCAAAGGCAAAAGATCTAGAGCCTAGGAAGATCTAGGGATAAAGGCAGGAAATGAGGAGATGCGATCTGCCGGAGGAGCTCTGGCAGGATCGCTATCAGTGGCGGTTGGGTGTCACAGAGCGCACAGAAGCGCTATAAGAGCGACTTGTTAGTTAGTTAGTAAAAGATCTAGAGTCCTCAAATACAATTTTCAGGTTCTTCACCAGCAAGAAAAATGTTTGCCTTTAAGTAAAAAATCACTGAAATCAACTCTTAACTAAAATGTTAACGTTTTTGTCCCTACTAGTCATGAGAAATTTGAAATCCCTGATTCCCTGCTCACAAGAAAAACAATAGCCTATTAGAATTAAACTGCTCATTACAACAGTTCTGACAAGCTTCTTAATAAAGCAATTTTCCTTCCCCACCATGTGTCGTTCAAAATATTAACAACAGGCAAGAACTCAAGCAAAGCACCAAGATCAAGGTTGCCATATTTTAATACCGCAAAGATTGTTACCATAACATTCAGTACAGTTCTCACATAGACTTTATTTTTTTCATGAGCAGTAGGATTGAATTTCTGCATCGTAAAATGTTAATTGTCTCAGTTAGGAGTTGATTTAAATGATTTTCGTCACGCCAATCATGTTCTACCTGAAATTTTGATTAGAAACCAAGTATCAAAATGCTTTTCAGCTTTTTCCTTTGTAAAAAGCAATAGTAAGGGTTTATTTAACCTTTTTTTCCTTATTTATTTTCAGTGTTTGAATCTGTCAGAAACAGAATTGGCGCTTAGAGAAGTTGATGTCATAGATATTGCCTATGATGAAATCAATCCTAAACATTATAAAGAAGAGGAGGTGAGTGGAACATTTAACTAAGCCAGTTCTCCTTTCAATGTTTTCAGAAAAAAACAATCAAAGGCAATGAATTTTTTCCCCAATTGATCGGGAAATATTTGCATTGCAGAAATACCTACATTGAGAAATTTATCAAAGATAAAATCCATAAGTATTGATTTTGCTTTATCTGTTTGTACCAGCCACTTTATGGCGTGTCAATTTGTTTTCTTCATTTTAAAAAGCTTTCTCAGTAATTTTCAACCACCCTAAATCATTAAAAGAGCAGTTTTCTTTCATCCTTTTGACAAGATTCATACAATTATCAAATCTGTAAACTATTTAGCTTATAAAAAGAAAAAAAAAATTCAATGAATCTGAAATGCTTCTCTCCTACTCTCTAACTTGTAACCCCGCTGTAGCAGCGGCCTTGATTCTCAGATTATAGCCTATTAACCAACAGTAATCGTCAGCAATATTGTTGATCTCATTCATGCCATCTTTATAATGTCATCAATTCATAATGCATAGAATAATATTGTGTCTCATTGGTACCATTCATTTGATATCATTTGATTAGTTAAAACATACCTAATCATAATTAAAACGTACCGTAAATGGGTAAAGATTTTCATCACAGTTGACAACAACTGAATATTGTTTTAAAGATTTCAGTAATCTGTTAGAAGTTTCATTTATGACAACAAATGATTTCAAATGGCTTCCCTTTATTTAAATTTCAGGATCTGCGTTTTTTTCAATCCAAGAAAACTGGTCGAGGACCTCTTGCGGAAGGCTGGAGAGACACAATCACACCTATAATGTGTTCATATAAAGTTGTAGAAGCATCTTTTGAAGTTTGGGGACTCCAGACAAAAGTAGAAGACATAATTCAAAAGGTTTGTTTTCATTTCTTCCTCTGACGTAATATTGCGGCACCATATTTCAATTTCACGGATGTATGTGCTTCATGTACTCCTGATCAGGGATTTAGAGCTGAGGTTTGAGGGAGCATCATAAACGGAGTCGCATCGGCGCGCAAGGCGGAGGCCCGGCGCGGACTTTCATGCTGCGTCGAACAATGCGCCGGGGGAGCGCATTTGCCGTTGAGGCGGCTTAATCTGGTGAAGCCGACACCGGGCTGATTTTCTGATGCTGCATCAGTTTTGATGCTGAGTCCAGCATCAAAATTGAGGCGGCTTCAATTAGCAGACACGTCGGACGCCAGCGCCCCGGGCCCGGCTGCTGGTCGGCTAATTGCACCGGGCTGTGTTTTCAACCCTTCCTCGGCGTCCACTTCTTAGAACTTCTTGGCGAGGCGTGGGCCGCCGCCAAGACAAAGGGGTGTTCCGCGATTTCATCGCCAAGTCCGAGGGTCGCGGTCTTCTGGGACAGCCCCGTCGATAATTAAGCTGGGTGGCGGGTCCGAAAATTGAGGCCGTATCGGGCCGCAAGCCGAGGGTCCGGCCTCAGAAGTTGAAGCCCATGTTGGTCCCTGAGCCAGCATCAAACCTCAGCATCAGCGCTTAATGCTGGCTCGGTCGGCACTCCAGTATCGGGCTTCAATGCCCGAAGCCGGCGCCGGCAGGTTGCGCGCATAAGGCGCGGCGCAGCATGCCCGCACGGCCGCTACCTGGGCATACGGCATTAATGCTGAAGCTACGAGTCGATGCTGTACAGCATAACCTCATGAGGCGCCTCAAATGCCTGCTCCTGATAAGAAACTATTTTTCGACTTGAGCTACTATCTCTCTTCTCTAGACTTCTTTTTTTGTATGTACCACAATCAAGCATGTACAAAGTTTCACCGTGTAAATCCTTTTTCAAAGAGGAAAGATCAGTCATTGTGCAGATGAATGAAGCAGACCATCAAGACCAATCCCTGCATGACGTCACATGCCTGGCGTATGGCTCTTGTAGCGGCAAATGGCTCCATATGTTAACAGCACCATTTTGTGCTTGTGTAACCGTGACCTTTAATCTAGTCCAGTTTATTTTTGTGGATGGACGTCCATTCAGGATTTTCCAAGGCCTGTTTGGAATCCTTATGGTAGGTGTAAGGATTAAACTAGAATTCAAAAGTGCATAAGATAAGTCAAAAATTCTTTTCCATCATGGAAGATCAATGACATGAAAAAAAAATCATCTTTATTCCTCTCTACTTTTTTCACCCTCTTGGAAGTTACAGTTATATATATAAAGTCGCTATACAACGCACTCTGGCGTTCTCCGACACCCAAACGCCACATATGCCTGTCTTCCCAGAGGTTATCGGGCAACTGACACCGCAACATCTCTTCGTCAATGCCCTGCCGCTAACCCTTTACGGGACATTACAGTTTATTTTCTAATAACTCAGTTCTGAAAAAGTACATAATGCTCCTTTGGGTACAGATACGTCCATTTGCCTAATGTAGGGAGCAAGTTCTGAAATTATCATTTTCTTTCTTTCTTTTTTGCAGTCAATAAGAAACATTCTACTGTTAGGCCACAGGCAAGCGTTTGCCTGGATTGATGAGTGGTACGGTATGTCTCTAACAGACGTAAGGTTATATGAAAGCGAAATGCAGAGGCAAACCAACTCAAAAATCGTGATTGATGATGAACTCCTGACTCCGTCCTCACCACCGAAATTCCCGATGTCACCCTCGAGAGGTTGGTTCTCATGGTCCTAATACTCATTTGGTATGTATTCAGATACATAGCTCTACCAGAACTTCTCCCTTCTTGGAAATCACTCGCCGCAGCATTTTGTTCCTATCCGTTATTATTTCCATAGAGTATTGCAAGTTGGCAATTTTGTAATATGGCAAGTTGCAAATTGCTTTATCTTGATCGAATTTAAAATTATTTTGACTTGTCGTAAGTATTGATAAGCACATTTAGTGAATGAATTTATGTATTCCCATTGATTTGATTTTTGGCTGTACTGTTTTCAGCTTTCGTCTATTTAATTGGCGTACAAAATTTAATCAATGTATGAAAATTTGCATGAGAAAAACTGAAAGAAAAGTTCATAATCTTTGACTTGATATAGATAATTTTCCTGAGAAGATATTTTAGGTTGGGAAATGACAACAAGAATAACAGTGTATTGATAAAAATTAAGAATGTTATTTTGATTAAGGTGATGGGCTATAGTGCTGTAAGTCACAAAGATAATGGGTTAGCAAGTCATAATTTTTTATTTATTACTGCCTTACAACTCAAGATTGGCCTCACGGTCTCCATGCTCTTACGATCGCAAGATGAGGCATTTTCTACACCCCTGAATAATATCATACAAAAGAGGTCCATCTGTGTTGAAAGATATGAGATATCTGCTGAAGGCTAAGCCCTGTATTTGGAACACTCAGTTGTTACTCCGAGTAATGCTTTAGTAAAGTGAATTCAATGAAATCTGGCGCCTGTGAACTACGAACTTTAGATAAAATCCAGCACTATCATAGATTCTTAGATTCTTTTTCTGAACTCCTGTTGCAGGTAGACTTTATTATGAAATATAAAATATCAATGTGAAAAGCATATTTACATTACAAACCATTATTTTAAACATTCTTCAAAAATTCTTCTTGCAGCACAAAAATTATATGACTTTGAGTAGTAATTAGAACATGTTACTAAATGCATACATTAAAGTAGGTATTATTGTAAATAAATATGAGAGCTGTTTTTTCTGTTACGGAGCTATATCTAAGGATGGAAATGATGTGTACGTTAGAATAACCGTTACTATCCACTAAATATGCTGTTATTCAGCTGTGCTATTGAGTAAATGAAGACTGCTCGTTGCAAGCACTGATACTAATAATTTTAGAAGAGGCATCTTTAGTTTAAATTAGACCCATTAAGCTATTGCTATATGTATAGCTAGTGCAAGCAAGTAATAATTTTTTTGTATCATTTCTAATTCTTGAAAACAAGAGTTTTTATCTTTTTCCTCCTCGGTACTTACTTACCAGCTAATCTCATATTCTTTCATTTGATAAAATATCCGAACTATGGTGCAGCAGAATTCTACGCTTTGTGTGCTACATCGTTCAAAAATGTTTATTTAACTTATAGTTTACATAGATTCTCCTGAGAAAGTCGCTAAATAAAGAGGAATCAATGTGTTAGATGCTCCGTACGATGATGCAATTTTAGTCTCCAAAAAGTCTCAATTTTGCTGTTTTTTCACCATGTCAGCATTTTTAAGAACATTTGAATGTTGTCTTCAGCCTCACCACTTTTCAAGTACAATTTCGAACTCAGAGCTAGCAATGAATTTTGTTTATCAAAGCTTTGATATCCATCAAAGTGTTTGCCCTAATTTCCTTTTTTATGCATGTAGATTTTGATTGATACTCTTTGGAGACCAACTTTTAACATACGCATGTCATCTTTTTTTGTCTTTCATCTAAAAAGTTCCATGAGGCATTTTTCTCTATTGAAAGTTAAAAGCCAAAAGACGCTGATTAGATCGTGAATTAATTTTTAGTCGATGTAAGTAAATTGAGACATGACCTAGCTTATCTTTAAGTACCTTTTGTGCATCACTTCAAAGGGCCTGAATATGTCATTAAGAGTGAGGGTCTGAGTGAAGTCTAATAGTGCTCCCTGTATAAGAATGACTGAAAAGATGTGAATTGAGCACTCTTTTTCATTTGTGATATTGTCTCTGATGTGCAATATCTGGCTCATTGTTAGTTAAGGTTTTTTGGATGATACATCGTATTAAAAATTCCAATTCCAAACTAAATTTTTGGGTGTCAATATGTCCAAGAAACATGGATTGTACCTAGCTGTTACAACTATTGAAACAGTTATCAGCAGCAATCCTTACTTTGATGTTCGTTTCAAATAACTTTTTAATGCGTTAAGATTTTCAGGTTGTCTCCTTCAGGCAAAGCTTCCCTAATGGACAGCTTGAATTCAAGCGATGTAGATGATCTGAGGGGCTTAGAGGACAAGGTGCACAAGTACAGTTTTTACTATCATAAGAAATATGTAATTAAAGTTTCAAAATTACCTGGAAGTTCTAACAAACTTTTTGATGCTCACAAATTGAATTCTTCATTGAATATAGTTCAACCTTAATTTGTTTTAAAATCATCAGTATCTCGATTTTTTTGAGAAACTGCGCCTTGTTCCCCAAGCCCCTTGTTAGTGTTTTTTTTTTTTTTCATGTCCTATCATCAGTTTTTTCCCTCTGAGAAAATGTATTAACCCTGATGACTGTAATTATTTCAGTCTGAGATAGCGTTTTTTAGCAATTGTGCATTATATTCAGTATAAACCTGATCCTCTCATGATAGAGGGGAAAAAGGTCTTTCAAGCACAGTAACATCCTCCGTCTAAATTACTCATACATTAAAAACTTCTGTTCTTGGTAGACTTTTTTTTTTAAATGTTTAATTAGCAAACAAAATTTTTCTTTAATTGTATATTTAAATATCCTATCCGTTTTCCATACAGTTTATTTTGTCAAGGTAATGAAGAAAGAGATTCTAAAATTTTTATTTCTTACCCTAACTTATTTGACCATGGAAAAAAGGAAAATCTAGGGCATCATTTGTACTGCCAATCCATACCGAGTTAGATATTTTAAATTTCTTTTTATTGTTTCTGTATAAACTGTCTGATCTACCCAAATTATTTTAAAGTTTTTACTGGCTCAATCTTCTTTGAATGAATGAGTCTCATAAGCTATCACTGTTTTATTTAAGACAGTACAACTGTTCAATAATTACCAACCAACTTTTTACGAAGTGTAGAAATACATTTTTCAAGCGTCTAAATGGCACAGTATTCTCCTGATTGATGAGAGATAAAAACCTCTGTACTTAAATATTGTAGTTGAACGGCTTACAAAAAGACGTTTAATCTTGTTTCCATTCAAAAATAAATAATTGCACTTACCCTCCTGAAGGATCTACCTATTAATTTTTGAGAGAATATCCCTCTTTTTTCTGCCTACTTTGATTCTTCTAGAAAACCAAGTTAGTTTTGTCATGGTAGGTAGTTATCTCAGAAAAACTTTATTTTTCATTTTGAACTGAACAAAAACTTAATCATAATTTTGATTTATGATCTAATTGGAATAGAAGGCTATTGTTATGATTATTTCGATTCCTCCAACAAAAGATAAAACTCCTTCGTATATCCTTTTTACGCACGCAATCAATTCATGCTCTGTCTCTTGGGCAGCTCCTGTTTACTGCTCACTTACAAATGTTTTGTCTTGTTGTCTTGTCATCTGTTTGTTCCACGAAAGGTTTATTTTGTTTTTGCGACTTTTATTCAAAATAAATATTCCAAGAAAGAGAAAAGTTTCCATTTTTTTTTTTATTTTCTTAGTCTCCTTTTCCATTCATTATGCACATCTGTCCTAAGTTCTATGTTGGCGCATGCAGTGGAACCATGCATTGTATTAAAATTCTTCCTGCGTTGCCACCCTCAACTAAATTTGAACCTCCAGGGACAATTTTTGAGAAAATTGATTTTTTTTCTTTCTAAATGCAATCTGATGTAAGCTGGTAATATGAGTTCTGATGAGACTTTGATTTTAAAGTGGTAAATTCAAAGATCACCTCAAAGTTAAATAGCTTTAGGGAGAAAATGAAGAACATTAGTGGTACAAAGAACATTTTTTTTGCCTTCAAATTATTTAGCCGAGTCCACTTACTTAGGACTGAAGGGGATTTTTGGTTTGATGTTAGTCGATATGATTATTAGTACATATATTTGAGACAAAAATATGGCTCCAGTCAGGAAATCTTACCTACCATATTCTAGGAATTTAATCTTCCTTTGATGGTTCACTGCTAGTATACAAAATATGCTTTATAATTCAATGCCCTCAGAGTCACATGCAGTGCAATGATAGCAAGGGCTGCAAAGGATTCTGAAATGAACAAAAATTATCATTTACAGTATGATAATACTTTTTTCTTTCTCTACTAA
The DNA here is from genome assembly GCF_001854935.1 of Bemisia tabaci. NCBI lineage: Eukaryota > Metazoa > Arthropoda > Insecta > Hemiptera > Aleyrodidae > Bemisia > Bemisia tabaci. The sequence goes on along the minus strand of NW_017549038.1, from coordinate 748,254 downwards.
TGAGCATCTAGAAATATTTAAATGAATCAAATCAAAAGGAACAACGTATGCAGGATTTGCGTGCTGTTTATTTCATTTTCACCCAATTAATGAAATGTCTTATTCAGTGGGCACCATTTTCGAAATGAGGCAACTTCGCGCCGTCGTAGACGTCGCCAGGGAAGCTGAAGCTAACCTCACTTTTTACACGTGTGCCGCGCAAGCTGCATCTTGCGCCTTGAAGTAAGCAAGAAGCAAGCGGCGGTGTTGTTGTTTGATAACAAGTTACAAGGCGTAACCATCTTGGCTCCAGTTCCTTGGTCGTTCCCGTCATAGTAATTTTCCAATTAATTAATCATTTTAAATCACTGTGCGTCAAATACGTGAGGTTATTTTCCATCTATCTGCCTTTAGCTCGTTTCTCATTCGTATCCCACCTCTGTATCACACCGAGGCAGTTCCGCTCTTATCATCAGGCTCTTCTACAAGTAACTGTGACTGATAACTACACTTCACCACTTCACCCCCTCGAAAAGTTGGACAAAAGTTAGTACTGAAGAAATATTCAGAAGTAACTCAAAGTGCATTTCGACCTCTCACGCCTGAAAGACGTTTTTCATTTGCTTCTCTTGGTGTAATCTGAGGCATTCTGGAAGCTAGGATGGCCGGAAAAGTAAGTACCTCTTAACTTTTACTCTTACTTTTGAGATCACAGATCAACTTCTCTGGAATCTTGTTTTATGTATGCAAGGCGGTGTACTTTAGTGATCTCACCAAAGTTTGTGCATTGAAATTGATGCCTAGATGCAGTGTGCGTACTGACCATTGTTATGTAATCTGTCTTACCGCAGTTTTAACTAGGCTTAAGTTTTTCATCACATTAAGAATAGTGTTGGTAAGGTCAGAAAGGGGAAAATGCGCCACTTCCTAGATGTTACTCCATGGGAGCTTTCCGGAGATTTGTCGCAGCTTCAAATAGTGTAAAAGAGACTTGGGTGATTTTTCACCGCAGGGTTGGACTCTTGCAACATGAACACAGTTAAAAATTAATTAATCTACTTCAAATTTAGGCAGGAGATCGGGTAAAATTAAGTAAATGATTAGTAAAGTTGATCAAATGCAAACAAAAACAATCAATCGATTGAACAACAAAACGACAGAATTTGTTTTCGCTTCCTCTCTATCTCTCAGTTATAAGTACCTACTCTTTGAAACGGGGATGAATATTGAGTAAGTCAATATTCGCTGTGACTTTATTGGTGCGACTTTTCGCAGCAGCTGATTGCCCGTAAACGTCCCCTGAAGACAAGGCCTTAGAAATGCTGTTCCATACTCCTTCAGGAAATATTTGACAGCTAATGATCATACTTATTTCTCCCTCACTTATACTGGCAAGTCAGAACTTTGGAGAGCAAAGACTGGTTTGATTCAGAAAGTTTTGTTCTTTTTACGGTTCTCATCTCTGATCTGTTTATATTTATTGCGTTCCGCTAAATTACTCATCATCCCTTTGCTTTCAGACGATAACTTGTCGGGCTGCTGTGGCATGGGCTGAAAAAGAACCTTTGAAGATTGAAATGGTGAATGTAGCTCCCCCAAAAGCTGGAGAGGTCCGTGTCAAGATCTGCTCAACAGCTTTGTGCCATACTGACACTTACACCCTAGATGGTCATGACCCTGAAGGGCTTTTCCCTTGCATCCTTGGGCATGAGGGAGCAGGAATTGTTGAAAGTGTTGGAGAAGGCGTTGATTCATTTGCAGAAGGTATATATTCAGTCTTTATTTCCTGACTGACGGAAAGCAGAGGGATCCCTTTGTTTTTATCAGAAAAAGTGAGAGGCTCTCATCATCAGTCAAAATGTGTGTCAGTTGTAAATCATAATGGGCCTGTTGCTAACTTTTGCTAGAGCAAAAATAAGGGTTGTTTTTTATAGGTAGGTTATGTCTCAAAAATCACAATGAGCGCATTAGCAAACTCTGAAATGTTCTCCTAACTTCACAATTTGCTTAAGAAATATGCCTTTTTTTAAGCTTCCGGCTTCAAAAAGGATATTATAGCACAGGTGAACATTTCGTTAGAGGAGTCGTTCCATTCAATCCCTGCTCAACATGGCCGACGCTTTCACACGCAAGTTGAGAAGAGCACGAGGTCAATCAAGGCGGATATCTATCAACGGGAGAAAATTGTGAATGTAAACACGCCGATTGTTATCAGGTGGTTAGAATCATCGTCCCTCACATGCGTTTTGGCGGACTGGCGTCGGCTATGTTGAATATTGCGTTGTATCCTTGTGAGCAGGGAATGGATGGAATGGCCCCTCCAAAGAAATGTTCACCTCTGCCGTGGTATCATTTTTGAAGCGAGAAGCTCGAAAAAATGCATATTTCTTATGCAATTGTGAAGTGATGAGTGCATTTCAGACTTTGCCGATGCGCTCATCGTGATTTTTGAGACACTTTCCTTAAGCAACAACTTTTATTTTTGCTCTAGCAAAAGTTTGCAACGGGCCCATTGGCCATATATGTCAGGGTAATTTGCAACAAATATGTGCTTCTGCATAGCTAGAACTGAATCGCTACACATAGCATGATTACATTGGCAATACTTACTGTGGCATCCTCAGTGCAACTGATTTTTCTTGGTGATGTGTTGCTTTGTGGCTGCTGTAGTAACTAACTATCTCTTCATCTTTGCTTTCCAGGACTGTAAACTGTTTTATAAAGCTGGACATAGGTTTTCACGGCCAGAATTATTTTTCTGATAGATAAGTGCCAAGATTTTCCATATGAGAGGTATGCGAGCACACATAGGCCTGAAGATGACTCTGAAAAGAATAGTGCCTGTGAAAGCTTTAACATGGAAATTTAGGTCGTAAAAAATATTGATAAATATTTATTCTTAAATCCTAAGTGCAATAATATCTCAAGTAATCATTTCAATCCATAGAATTTATGAAGGTCTATGAATACGTTAAGTTTCCATCCATGTTTTTTAATGTAATATTTTATCTGTTCTTAGGAGATCATGTAGTGCCATTGTACATCCCTCAGTGCAGGGAATGTAAATTTTGTCGTTCGGAAAAAACTAACCTTTGCAGCAAAATTCGTGTAACTCAGGTAACTTAGTATTCCAATGTATCTCCTTATGACCTTGGTGAACTTCTTAATATTTATAATAAAAAAAACAAGAAAAACTGAAACTCTTAAAATGAACTGATAATTCAAGAATGTAAGTTCACTCTTTACTTTTTTATTCATCGTGTATTTGAATATATGTGGCGACAATGGAAGGCAGAAAACTCAATGTCTCGTGTGACAGCAATCATTTTTAGCTTTGCATGCTGTTGTGAGACCAGCATAACTCTTCTTTCTCAAACTGAACTTTTGCCGAAGTGCATATATTGTTTGAAACGGGAGGCTCAGAAACGTGGGCATTGCGATTTTTAAGCCATTTTTCAGACAACTTTTTTTTGTCCTTGTGAAAGTTTTTACAAGACTCATCATCAGATTTTTAGAGCCATGCTCAGATACCTCATGGTATCCTTTCATCCGTATAGATACCTGTATGGCCACGACATATGCGAAAACGCCCGAAAACATGATCAGAGAAAATTGGCTTCAATTGTAACAAAACGAGCTTACTTGTGTATGTGTAGCATGGGTGCATGGGTGCATGGGTCAACTTAATGTTTCCCTAAATTTATTTTTGCTCTTTTCCATCATAAACCAAAAGACATTTTTTGCTAGATTCTTAGTTTTCAAAGGTCAAAACAAGAGCCATCCTGTCTTGCTATTTTCAGACAGTGAAATAATCCTCTTTGTATTTTTCCTTTCAGTAATTTAATTATCCTTTAATTTCCAGGGTAAAGGTGTAATGCCAGATGGCACAAGCAGATTTTCTTGCAATGGCAAAACCTTATATCATTTTATGGGTTGTTCTACCTTCAGTGAGTACACGGTTGTAGCGGAAATTTCCCTTGCTAAGGTAATTTTTACTTTATTTATTTAGACAACTTACATTCTTCAAGTTCTTTGAACTGCATTGCTAAGCAGTAGTTATATATTGATTAGAGGGGTAGAGAAGGGAGAGGGGGAGGTTTAAGTTTGTGCTAAGGGTTGATATTATGATGTAAGTCAAAACTCAGAAAAACAGCGCTACATGTTTTATTGTTGGTTTTCAAAACTTCTCAGGATCAAGTAAACGCAACCTGAAACAAATATTTGAAGTTTTCAGGGATAGTCAAAAACAAAAGGTGAAAAATGTGCAACAAGAATTCTGAGATGTACCCATGAATTTAGAAGTCATTGGATTAAGAGCTGGGTAATTGTTTTTTTGCGGATGAATTTTTGCATTTTGGTTTCTGTTTGGTAGATACGTAGAGGCATTCTTAGCTACTTACAGCTATTGGTTAGGTTAACAGCTTGCAACCAGATCTAATCCACTTGATTTGGGGGGGGGGGTCCCTCTCTTTGGTAGTTAGGTTTTATCTCAAGTTTCATTTTCTTTTTGTTGTTTATTCTCGCAGATTGAACCAAAAGCTCCTTTGAGTAAAGTATGCCTCCTAGGCTGTGGTATTCCCACAGGTTATGGTGCAGCTTTAAATACGGCTAAGGTGGAACCAGGAAGCAACTGTGCTATATGGGGATTAGGAGCTGTGGGTCTTGCTGTCGCAATGGGATGCCAGGCAGCTGGAGCCAAGAATATCATAGGAATCGATGTGAATCCAGACAAGTTTGAAGTTGGTAAGTATGTTAATGCTCATTTAAATTTATGTCTCTATTCTAGTTGCTAAAACCTGTGGTAGAAATCATTTTAATTTTTCACTGTTAATCAGTTTCACAATTTAATCATCATATCTCATTAAGTGCTGAGTCGCCACAACACACAGGAGGATTCAATGTCTGAGGTGTTGGTTCTCCAGTTATCCTATCACGCTCAAAAAAAAATAAATTATTTTGATCTGAGATAGCGGGTGTCCCTTTCGGATCTGTTAGCATGGAAAGACCCACTGAGGAAAAGTTTAGTGTATCTTTCTCCGGGTAGCTGGGAGTATGATGTAATCTCATGTACTAGAATTCTGTTTTTTAAGGTAACGTTATCAGAAGAAAATCAGAAATTATTTTTTGAATCACAATCATAATACATGTTCCCATTTTCTTGCATTGTGTTTGCAGCTAAACAGTTTGGTTGCACTGAATGCATCAACCCCAAAGATTTTTCCAAATCAATTCAGGAAGTTCTCATAGAGAAAACAGATGGAGGACTTGATTATACCTTTGAGTGCATTGGAAATGTTTCTACAATGGTAAGTGTCAACCTTTAAATGGTCATAAACATTGCGAATTGATTTTTTAGTCAACAAAAAAAGTTATTTTCAGAGGTGCATGTTTTAAAAGAAGAAATCAAATTTTAGAAGTAGGTGAGGACACATCTGAAAAAACACTGTTTCGACGAGTAAGAATAAACTGAAAGAAAGTCTAGGAATAATTTTAGCAAATTTTGTAAACCATCATAGTTTTGAACTTATGGTTTTCGAAAAACTAAGAGTCAAGTCAAACCTCAGTAAGTCAGTAATCCCGCCCATAAAACCTAGGATAATGATGCGTCCCCACTCAGTGAGGTTTGACAGTAGCTGTAAGCAGTTGAGTAGCAGATAAAAAAGTTGTTTCTGGAGAAAGTCTGATGAAGGACAAAGTACATTTTGAACAGCCTCTCATGTCATGACGTATCATCCTTGTTTACCCATCCTATTTGGCATTGATGTCTAAAAATACATTAAAGCAGTGAAATTATTTTACAGCGAGCTGCTCTGGAATCTTGTCACAAAGGATGGGGTGTCTCAGTTATCATTGGCGTTGCAGGTGCAGGTCAAGAAATTTCCACTCGTCCATTCCAGCTAGTTACAGGTCGCACATGGAAAGGAACGGCTTTTGGAGGTGCTTTTCTTCCTTTGCTTTTATGTTCTTATTTGCACAACTTTGCCTCACTTCCTGGAATTTAGTGTTTTTGGAAGTAAGAAGTCTTCAGAACTCTGCAACATGACATTGGCTTTAGCTATATTAGCATTTTTCAATTCTAAACTCGATTGGAGAAGTATGATTGAGGGACTTGGAGGACAAGGCGCATAAGTGTCGTTTTTGCCGTTTCAAGAAAATTATATGGAGTCATATGACGAGAAGAAAGTTCAAACTGACTTTTTGATGCTTAAAAATTGGAATTTGGGAATGAATTTTTCACAGAATATGTATGCATTAAGACTAGTTTTACTTGAAAACATTAATAAGTCAATTTTTTCAAGAACTGCTTTTACGCACATTGTCCTCCAAGCTCCTCAATTACGGAAAGAAAATCTTACCAAGTCAAAAGAGTTAGGAATCAAAAACAAAAACGCTGAAACATTTCAATTTAAGTTTTACATTAGTTTGAATGAAGAAGAAAATAATTGAAATCACAGGCAGAGCCATCATGACCTCTCCTTGTCAGGCAAGTTGAAAGCTTAGAGTCACATCTAGTGATTAGAGTTACATTGAGACCAAATTGGTAAGCAGTCTGCTTTCATATCACGCCGATGTCATATAGAGTCCAGCAGAAAATGCCTCATCGTAGAGAAGTTAGCATAATTTTTTCAAAATTTATCTGTACATTTTCATATGGTTACATGACCCTTTCATTCAATTCTCAGGATGGAAGAGCAAGGACAGTGTACCTCGTCTTGTGGAGCAATACCTGGCCAAGAAATTGAAATTAGATGAATTTATCAGTCATGAGCTGCCATTTGAGAAAATTAACGAAGCCATTGATTTATTACATTCCGGAAAAAGGTTAGTAATTCAGGAATCTAATTTACATAATGACAAAAGAGATGAGTCGTAAAAGATTAATTTCAAATTACTTGCCTTTTTTTAGCTCACTATCTGATACCATGAAATCTGTTCGGTACATGACATTGGAGGTTGTCTTCTATAGAGTGTAAGAAAAGGAAGCATCTAAGCTGCTTAAGAGCCAATGCCCTTGTCTTATCTGTATTTTTCAGCCTAATGGACCACTAGACAAGGTACGAATTTCAGCATTCTGATACATGTGTCTTCACCAAAATTTCTCATGAAACACGGTGCGCACAACGAAAATTACCGAAATCAACTCCTTCCAAAGATATTTAATGATTCTTGGTGCGTGAATTCAAACCACCCGCTCATGAAAACTCAATGCTCTACGTGATTCACATCGCGCGCTAAACATTATCCTGAACGTCTCTACAATAAAAAAATGTGGCAGCCTCAATCTTGACACTTTGGCTCAGCTATGGAAAATTCGTTTGAAAAACACATGGTGGGAAATGAACATTGCTTAATTGAGAAGCTTGCTGAAACCGTTGTAGTGCGCGATTTGACTCACGTAGAGCTTTGAGTTTCTTGTGAGCGGGCAGCCCAAATTCCCCGTAACCAATGTGAAATAAAAATGTTAATATCTCCGTCAGAAATTGGTTTCAGTAATTTTCGTAGCGTGAATTGTGTTCTACGTGAAATTCTGGTAAAGAAACATGTATCAGAATGCTTAAATTCGTACCTTGTCTAGTGGTCCATTACTAAAAGTAATATCAAATTATGCTGGCAGGATGTCCAAAATTTCACTTAATGAGATACAAGCAGACTTCAACAGATAAGGGCCGAGCAAGTAAGAATTCTTTAGATAAGGCACACTCCTAAGCGTTTTCGAAGCAGGGGCAGTGCAAGCCGCACACCCTGAACAAGTTTTGTTCTCATCCTGTGAGCAGTGAATTTTGGGCTTCGGTCAGTTGCAATAAGTTAACTTCAAATATGCCGTAATGATTAGCTGTGCATAGCTGAGACCTTAGTGAATGTTCCAAATAGCATAGCAACATGTAGGTGTTGCTTTTTACATTCAGTTCGAGCTAGATCAACACCCAAGCTGTACGCAAAGGTGTGCAGGCTAGTAGCACAGCCTGCACGCAACTGTTCACCGGCCTTGTGCATAAGAAATGCTAGTGTGTGTATTCAGCCTAGGAATGTTTTGGTAAGATTGAGACCAGTAATCCTGTTTAGCCTGAATTGTGCAGGAAACGCATGTTATTGCACTGAATGTCTGTTTATCGGAAAACACTTCCCTGAAATTTGGAAATTTAGTCACCCCAGAATTTAGAAAATGATATTTCCTTACACATTTTGACATACTCTTCGACAATCAAAGTTATATCAGATGGTTAAATTTGAAATAGTTTTCAGGCTTAATTCGTTGTTGAAACGTCAAACCCGTTCTAGAAATCAAGTGTAGGTGTCTGAAAACTATTTCGGTGACACTCTCGTCTTTTCCCCTAACTTCTTAAAATTCTCTGTCATTTCCCGATATTCCAATGTGGCAACCCTGGAAATTTCATAGTCTTGTGCTTAATGGCATTACATTAACGACTGCTGAACTTTTAAGATCACCTAAGGTAACAGCACCAGTACTTGGAATGGTACCAGTATCCGGAAATTTGCTCAGTTTTTCGTAAAAAATAAGCGGTAGGTACATCAGTGCAAAAAGGGCATCAGGTTTTCACAAATTACACTCAGAGGGCGCCCCTTTGCAATAAGTGTGATGGTCGTGCGCTCCTTCTATTATCTGTACCATGCTTCTATAGTGACGTATTCACAAAGCGGCTCTGTGAATACGTCACTGTAGAAGCATGGTACAGATAATAGAAGGAGCGCACGACCATCACACTTATTGCAAAGGGGCGCCCTCTGAGTGTAATTTGTGAAAACCTGATGCCCTTTTTGCACTGATGTACAAGCGGGATCGTTATTCCTGCGAAAAATAGTTTTCCGTAACCCGCCATACACTTTAGTGCACCGCTATAGTGGCCACAGAATAATATCTCTCGTAGCGACTCTACATTCACGACTTATCAGTTATCAGCGATTGGGAATCCCACGTTTATTTTCTTGCTTTTTTCCTCTTTCCCCTACTTTCATCGTTGTCTCCTCGGTCGGGCCAGTCGGTGATAGCTGTCTTTGAGGCTTCCCTCCGGTTCCATATCTGTTTCCAATTCTTCACCACACCGCAATCGGTGACGAGGCGTGATTAATCGATTATCGATATTTCTCCATTTGAAGCCATGGTAAAGAATCGAT
>NW_017549038.1:697561-726919 GCF_001854935.1 Bemisia tabaci | reverse complement strand
CAGAGAAAACCAGTGGCACCATTGTGTTCCTCGCGAACTTTTATACAAGAATCAACAGTCAAATTGCAAATTCCTCGCACATGTAACATCTCCATTGGGCCAAAATGCACCGATATCAATACCTCATATGTTACTTGGTTCCTCGAAAATTCTCCTCTTGGACTTAGCCTAAAAGTGTGGACACTTTTTAGCCTCCGGCGAAACCTAGAGTCTATACGGCTTCGCCGCACGACTAAAAAAAAAGGAAATGATTTTTCAAACCTGGATAGTATATTTGCACTCAGCAAGTGTGTTCCACAGCTTGATGGTTTTGTCTCGGCTTCCAGATACAATCTGTCGGTTATCAGCAGAGAAAGCTACACTCAACACATCCTGAAAGAAGACACAAACTTGGTAAAGCAAAAGATCATCAAGATGCAAAAAAAAAAAAAAAAAATTCATGAGTGAATAATCCTGAGTGAAATAAAGATGGATGAAGTAATATTCTTTAAGTGCAAGTTGGAAGGAGGGGCTTTTTATATTGCCTCAGTTCTTAAATTTAGATCCCAAAAATGTGAATTCAAAAATCAAAATTTTCTAATTAGTTTATGAAGTCCATATTTCTGTTTGATTTAGGATGAATGATTCAAGTCCGGGCAAGAATTAAGAAGGAACAGCAACACTGAGAAATACTAAACTAGTTCAGAATGCACTGAGCCAATACTAGTATTAAGGAACTATTCAATAAATTAGTGAACTATAAATTTTTTGAGTAGGGGGTGGGGGGCAGGGGTCAGCAGGGTTTCTAATCAAGTTAGGGGGCTTGAACAGACACCCCAACAAGATTAACTCTCAATGCTGTCAGAAATTTCATTAACTCATTTGGCAAAAACTTTGAAAATTTCTTTAGTGGTTCAGCCCTCCCTTTCTTTCCACTTTTGCCCACGGTGCTGTTACTTATACAATCAGATGCAAGCAAGACCAAACCACACAGGTCTGCCATTGATATTTTAAGACCCTACTGCACACTGACATCGGAAAGTTGGAGTGTAATACATTTCTTAAATGATCATTTAGGACAGGGGCAATTCTGCTTCTGACAGGATACAGTCTGACAGGGGAGTGGTCTCAAAAGGAGGCTCAGTGATTGTTCTACATAAATAGATCTTGAGTGCAAGGAGAAATTGATAGATGAGCAGCATTGGTCATTGAGAATACAGAGAATGGGAATAAACAGACATATTAGATTTGATTGAGAATGATAAATGAAAAAAATAGAGAAAAAAAGGAGAATACATGGAAAAACACTTTGACTTCTCGAATGCCCTGTGAAAAAAGTCCTAGATCCCGGCAGAAGAGAACGTTACATCTCCACCTCACAGAGGGCTCTAAAATCATGTGATCACAAAATAAAACTAGGTCGAATGTAGCTCCTACAGCAAACACAAATAATGTACCTTTGTGTGTCCTTCGAACCTCCTTGTTGACTGTCCAACATTCAAATCCCACAGACGCAGGGTCTTATCCCATGAGCCAGAGAGTGCATAGTTTCCGTCAGAAGATAGTACAACATCACTGATGAAGTGAGAGTGTCCATGTAAACGTTTCTTGGGGATACCAAAGTTACTTTCATCCCTCGTCAATTCCCAGACAATCAAAGTCTTATCTGGAAAAAAATTTCATAAATGGATGAAAAAAACAATAGCAAAAACAGAAAATTCTAAAATTTTTTAGGCTGAAAGAGCAAAGGTTACAAAAAGCTTTCAGGTTTCACTCTTCTTAGAAGACCGACTGAATTTGAGGAGGGCTTGCAGCTTTCTGCATTGCTATCTCTAATATAAATCATATTTCATAACAACATTCAATCAGAGCTCACTCAGGAAAAAACTGTGGTACAGATTAATACAAAGCAACAATTCTATGATTGAAGATCAATGGTCCATACAAGAATATCTGGCAAAATTTAGTGCTCGCTCAACGTATGCTGAGGCACATGTCTCCCTCTTCCTAGCCCTGAAGCAGTATCTCCCAATTCCCAAAAAGTTAATACATTTGCTGAATTTAGATGGCACCACTGATAATCGTTGATGTAAACAAGATTTGATTTAAATATCGACTCGTGATAAACAAGCTTTGGTTTTGAGGGCTGAAATTGCTGTAAATGTGCTGACACATAGGTGTCAAATACTATTGACAGATTGAGAATTTGGAATCAGTTGAAGCTACATTTCAGTTGAAAAACCTCAGAAGGAGGGTAGTTGCTGCTTGAGGGGTGGTGATTAGTGTTACTGGTTGGGTAAAAACTAATTGCACCTGTTGATGCTGATTGGGGGCTGGTCAAAGTATGGTAACTCCCTGGGTGCCTTGGTTTCGCTTGGACTGGCTGACTCTTCCATGATAATAGAATGAGTTTGGAAGGTAATTTCGTAGATTAAGATATAAGACAAATGAAGTAGGTGATGTATGCTAATCTTTACGCCTTAAGTGGCAGTTGCGCTTCCGAAGGTTTGGGTCTATGCGAATAGGAGGGAAGGCGAGACATAGACTTCTTCAATTCTTCAGAGGGCCTGGGTCTATCTGTACTATTTCCAAACCTAAAAGGAGGACAGATACTTAGGAAGAGCTTGAAAACCAGGATATTGGACAGACTGTGCAGGCTGATCACAATAAGGTTAGGTTGTCAACCACACCTGAGACGCAGTCTGCTCGGAGAGAAATGTAAGAACGAGACATGTGTTAAAGTAATTTCAGGTGAGGAATAGAAACGAATAGGGCGATATACTTGAGAGAAGTTCTGAATCTATTGGGTATGGACTTTGGAAAGTTCAAAAGCATGGTTCAATCGCTTACCTCTGGAGCATGAAAGAATCTTGTCTGGATGTTTGGGATCAGTGACAATTTGGGTGACCCAGCCATTGTGTCCTCTGAGAGTACCTCGAAGCTGTAAAGAATCCTTCGTGTTCATGCTGAAAACACAACTACCTGCTCTATTTTAGCTGAAATCCGGCTCACGGAGGCACGTTTTCCACTCTTTGCCACCACGTTGATCAAGAAAGGTGGATAGGCGCATAACAATGGGCGCCGCTGTGGCGGGGAAAGGGGGGCTCGCACCGGTGGCAACAAACAGGTTATTGGTGCAGAGGTAGGACGCTTTTCCCGTGCTACTTTCAAAATTACGGCGGGAAAAAGAAGACCGTCCATACTAAAGTTGCTCGTAAATAATTAAAAATCAAAATTTGACGAGTCACGACTTAGTTTATTGTTTTTCTAAATTAATGTCCTATCGACACTATAAATGTGCTGTCCTATTAATGTGCTCTACTTGGACTGAACCTGAACCCCTGTATTATCATGACAATCTTTTTATTTTTTTATTTTTATTCATTGATAAAACTTTATTTGAAAGTTTTACTTCTTTGAACCATTTTTAAAAGAAGAGGATTCGCCTTAACTAACTGAATACTCCCTAAGAAATTTCTCAAGACCAGGTACCTACGATTGGCTCTTGAAACTCAAACCCCAACTTCTAGGTTGCAGATTTAACAGAGTCTCGTTGTTAAGAATCATGAGATAGATTAACTGAGATAGTTCCTAGTTAATTTTATCATTAATTTTCCATGTCTCAAATCTCTTATAAAATTCAGGAGCCCTTGATCTCCTTTAAAGTTCTGAGGTAAAATTTATATTGAGTCCACCTCATTGAATTGTTGCCAAATTGGCATTTAATGTAGCATATTAGTTCCGTCAAGGGTCCGATCGAATCTTGAGACCACATGTTTGCCTAGAGTTTTGACCTATCTCATGAGTTACAAGGAACATAATTTAGACTGCAATCAGACCCCCACATTTATATCTGGGAAAAAATGAGATACTTCAGACGTGAAATGACATTTTTTATCTTATGAATCAATTATTTCAGAGATTGTGACTTTGCAAAAATACTAATTTTGAATAGGTTTAATTTTAGAATTATGACTGTATCACAAATTTTGAAAGGGAATAAATACTTCCCTTTACAATTGAATCCCACCTTGTACAATCTGCTGGTTTCAATTTCTCAAACTTTTTACTAGTTTGTTTATTACAGTTAATTGGTCAAGCATTGAGTTTTCTTTAGTTAAGTTAATAATACCTTGCAAAGAGTTGATGCAATCATGAGGGTGGTGGACTTGTTTTAGAGTAATCCTAAAATAAGTCCTCACATCACTTTCATATTCGTAGCTAACTTGGAAAAGTATTATCGACTGAAAAAATTCACGACTGAAAAATGAACAGTGGCCGTTTTGGCATGCACAATAAAATTAAAGTAATTGCTGTGCATGATTAATGCTGCAAGGATAGGAGTATACCAAAATAATCATAATGAGACTAATTAAAACAATTTTTTAAAAACGTGATGATACTCATTCTTTGTCAAGGTAGCAACATAAAAATATTGATGTTGAACTTATATAATTGATCATTGAAACATTCATGATTACTTACTCCTTGCAACATAGCCATTGTCAAGCTTAAACCATAAGAATAAGGAATACATCAAATTTTAAAATAATAAAAAGTATATTTATTGTGTTTTTAAATATGTACATTTCACTATTCTACTGAACATGTTAATGATACGGAAATGATATATGTGGATATTGTTTTATGGGGTATTACTTTTGGAGGAAAAAAAATCTGAACGTTACAACTTATCACTTGCACTTTTTTGACAAATTAAAAAATGGACCGTAAAAATTTAGTTATATTACAGTGCCTAGGCTCATCGAAGAAACAGTTTAGTTCTCAACACATCAAAAACATTTTCTCCTTTTGTAAGTTTGCAAATACGGTCCATCAATTCAAAAAAATTGTTCACACCTAGCACTTACACCTGAGCAGTCAAGTACCAGGTCTTGGACATAAAAGCTATCTGAGCGGACATCTAAGTCAACCATGCCGAATGTTGGCACATTCTCAATTCTTGTGAAAGTTTGCAGCTTTGTGACTGAGCACAAAAAGTACAAATGGAGAGCCTCTATTTGCTTTGAAGACAAAAATATACGTCACATGAAGGGACAGAAAAATGTTGACAAAAAGTGGACCTCCAGGTTACCTGGTCTCTCACCCTTCCCAAAACATATCATCAAGTTATCCAGGGTGCTAAATTACAAACATATCCAATTTTCACAGTTTGGAATCATATACAACACACATGAGCCTAGAAAGCTGAGGGAACAATTCAATGGAAACTTAAAAAAATTGCTATTCTTATTTTTTTATGTTTACAAATCATTAGTGCGTATGAAATAAGATTGAGAACAAAAGCTGACTTATTAAGATTTTTCAAAGTACATGCAAAGTCTCAGGAGGAAAAAAAAGGTTTGTTTCAGTTGACTTGAGTTCAATAAATAATTAGTGAACTTAGTAAGCACCATAAAATTTAGATTTATATTGCGTAATGGGTCTTAAATTTAACTGCTTCAGTATGAAGAGAGAGAAAGGCAGAGTGAGGCATAAGCAGAGAAATACCTAATTAACATACTCGTTCAATATACCAATTCCAACTCATAGTAGAAGAATTTTTAATTATTTATTGAACAAACAAGCATTCTTCCTCTATGTTCCATTGCTTTTCAAGATTAAGTAGGTAGATTGAGCATTAGAGGAAATTTCAAGCAAGCACGGGCAAAATAGCCAGCGATAAATTAAATCATCGACTCAACATTTTGAAAACTCTCTATAAAAATAGTTCATTTTTCTGAATTTAAAAATAATGTCACAGACTTTTGCCTTTCTTCGTGCGTTTGGTATTTATCACCTGTGCGTTGTTACAAATTCAAAAACATGATTCAACACACGGAAATCAACAAAACGAGAAATGAAATCAATATGTATACAGAAGATGATGGAAGTGTAATGATCGTACAGTAACAGGTTTTAGCATAAACCTGAACCTGAACCGAAAATGGATATCAACGAACATCACACTGTGAAATTCACTACCAATCCAACATTGGAAACATTATAACAGCAATCCATCAGAAATTAGTAATGTGCCTACAAATAATATTTTTAGCTTGATACTGAGCTCATTGACGTTAGACTTGGAAGTTGTGAAATAATGATGGTGAAACGAGAGGGACATACATCTCAACTTACAATGTTGTACATTTCCTATTGTATAAGTTTCATTTTCACAAGAGATCATTGGTTCATTAAAGCATTTTTGACGATGTTCTTGTCATTCAAAGAATAGGTATCTTTAGAGAATTTCACACAAACAGTATGGTTGGTTTTCCATAGTTAATACATAGCAGGGATAAAAATGTTGAAACGCCACAAACAAAGCATGCCTCTTCCCGGTTTTCCACTGATAAAAAGATGGATTGTAAGTAGGTATTGGTAAGTATCAAACCCGAGCACATTTTCCTTGAGGTACATGATTTTTACCTCATTTCTAAGAGCTTATAGTCAGTTGAAAAAGCGGACCAAAAGTAAAAGCTGGCACAAACTAATTGATCTTCTCATTTTGGAAAACATCAAAATGTTTAACACTTATCTTTTGTTATAGAACCAATAGAATACTTCATCATCAAATGTTTAATAGGGCTTTATTTAAAACTCTTGAATGTATCAATTTATTTTTTCAGAAAAGGGAAGATTTGGGTTTGGTTTTAAACTGAAAATAAAAATTAAAACTTTAATGGAAACAAGGGGAACTCAAAATTTTCCAACTTTTTTCAGGTGAAGGTTATGATGAGAACAAAGTATAGGAAAGTCCTGGTTTGGTCAGTCTCTATCCATGAGAATTCAAGACAAATTTTTAGTTCTTCATTTTTCTGATACTGACCAATGATCCTTCTCAATTTTTCATCAACGCTATATATTCCTCGAACTACATTTGAGTGATAGAAAGATAATAATGTTAAATTTTATTGAACTCAATTCAAAATCTTCTGTACTTTTTGAATCCAGTCAAACAAGTTACACATTTTAGAATGCATGAAAATCAAGACATTTGTTTCCTCCGTTCAAAAAAAAAAAAGAAAAGAAAAGAAAATCATTCTCCTCACATCTAATAAGAAGAAAGTTAGCAATCACACTTTTCAAAACAATTTTAAAGCACTTGAAATTTATACAAAATTAAAGGCAGATTTTTTCTTCATTTTTCTTTTTCTTTGAATAATACGAAGCATAAGTCATGAATATAATCAAGAAGCAGCTCAAAATCTCTAAAAATTAAGGCATGAAATATGTGAAAAAAGGCTACCTTTATTTCACACTTCATTTTAGAGAACTTTTTAACAATGCATAGTGATAAGATCACAAGAACTTAACTCTAATGGGGGACAGTCTTAATATCTTATCAATTTTTTTTTTAAAAAAAAAAAAAATAAATAAATAATAAAAAAAATTGAGAAAGAAAAGAAAGAAAAAGAAATTCAGCACCCATCATTGATCTTGATTTTTGACAATTGCAGGGACTACCAACTACATGCGAAGACTATAAGAGCAGGCCTATCCACATCTGTATGACTCAAAAGAGTGCAATGCGAAGAAAGAAGTATTAAGATAAGAAGGCTGAAGTGGTACTAATTATTTTACAGCTCACTTCAAAATATGATGAAATTAAGATAGCTAAAAAAATTAAAATTAAACTTCATGAGAGGAATAATTTAAAATACAAGAGCAATCAAAATTCGAGCTAATGATTGGCAGTTTGGAATTAGGCATGAAGAAAAAAATAAAATCATGAAGACACAGGAGACTTCGCAGTTTGGAACTGAAAAAGATAGATAAGGAATATACTAATATACAGTGATAATTGGGGGAAATTCTCAAGGGAACTAGGGAAATTTCATTCTCAGTTCAAGTAGAGGGATTGGTGAATACAAAAGAGAAAGGACAAAGTAATTGCGAGAATACTTAAAGTTACTAGATTGCAGCCAATAAGAATATGCAATGTGCTATTCCATCTTTTTTGGCACACAGATAATTGAGTTATCGACTCAATGGTAGAAAAAATGCAGTTTCATCCACAGCAATTTCAATTTCATCATTTCTTAGAACTTAATAGAGAAATATCGAATTAAACTGCCAAAAATTTAAAAAATTTCCATTGCATTGAAAAACATTTTTTCATTTTTAAAAGTACCAATGATTCCCATTATAAACCACTGCAGCATTTAACAGTACATAAATCTCTTTTAGAAATTTCTTTTGGAATCCTCTGAAAACTGTTAATCCTTGGTGTTATAGCAATCCAATTTTATTTTTCAACTGAATGCTGTTTTTTTTCCTTCTTATCCGAGGACTTGCCATAGTTTGCAATTCCACTAACCTTCTGTCGAGTCTGAAAATATGTTGCATAAAATTTATCCTCGGTAGATACTACAGAAACATTGCCTGAGGAAACGCTTTGTCATGGGTGAATATTGACAACCTTGGCAACACAGAAAAAGCAATACTGGAGAATCAAAATGATCCATGTTTTAATTTGGAATTGAAGGTTGATACAATGGGAGCAGATATTTTTCTACCACCTCTAACTCTTATTTCTGCGTTACGTTTAGATTTCTGCAACTCTCTCTATTTCACTTTGTTCCACCTTAATGATATTCCATTACAGGAGCTATTTGTAACTTAGGAATAGAGGAAAGGAAGGCCTAGCAAACATCTGAGGCATCAATCATTATGTCAAAATGTATCTTTGTTGTACCTCTACGTACTTTCTTTATTCCCTCTACAATTTTATAGACGCTATTAGTGGTGACGTTGCCATAGAAATTCTCTATTATATCGAATTGGATCCAAACAATAACAATGACAGAACCTCTTTCAATGCTGAATATAAAAAATAAAAAAAAATATATAGAATAAATCGATACATATCATTTATCTGTGACGTGGCACTAATAGCATCTATAATGCTTACACTTCTTCATGGGGAACATTTAAATAAATACTCATATTAAATAAAGACCATAGCCTTGCACGAAAAAATTGCACTTGACTTTGCAGGTCAAAATTTGGCATGCGACTAAGCTATACAGATTCCTTGAAAATGACGTCAAGTTAAGCAGTGGGGAAAAAAAGTGTATGGACATGATTGCCAAAATGTTCAAAAATGAGGCTTCGACCCAATGGTGCGGAAGATGGCAAGTTCCTAGACGATCCCTTAAATGCTCACATGAAAAGTTGTCAAAGAGAAATGAGAAAGTCCTGAAGGTAATGATGAGTTAGATGTACATAATCAGATATTAAAACGTCAGGTTCCACCCTCACCCTCATGTTGACGTTACTGGCTATGCCTAGACTGTCATTTGAGGCTGCAATGAGATATACCGCGCACCCCAACATTGTTCACAGGATTCATTTCCGAATAAATGGGGTGCAAATTATTTACAAGAACTTTATACCTACTTGAGGACTCTCAAATCTTCTCTTCAAGCATAACTTGTGCGTTAGTGCCTCAAGTAAGCAAAACTTATCCTTGATCTTACTTTAAATTTATTCAGGGTGGTTGATAAAAGGGTTCCACATATGTGACAACTCAACATTATTTCACCATCAGTTTCAAGGAAGTTCATTAAGTAGGGAAATCTACAAGCAAAACGGTTTGAAAACATTCACTGCTGACTGTAGAAGGCTTCCGATCACTGTATCAAACTAGTTGATAATATGAGCGCTTGTTTAGTCCATTTTTGGATTAAAATATTAACCATCTGATCTTTTTAAATTTTTGTCTGTGGTTTTTGAACATAGTAATTTAACGTTAGGTATTCTAAAACTAAATTACTGCAATCACTGGTATCCGTTTAAAATGTACAAAAATACTGAAAATATGGTATCATTCACAATACATCACAAATACAGAGGGGCAGAAAGATAGATTATAGGCATTTCCGGATCTTTCGTTCTTCTCTGAGCGCTAGTGCTATATTTCACAGCCCGTTTGGTACCAAAAATAAATAACTAACAACTTAAAAAACGAAAAGATAAGAAATTGCAAACAAGCATTGCTGTTCCATAAGCTAAAGTTGAATTCTGCAAAACAATCCTTTGATTCAAAGTCAGTCTATGATTCTATGTCATTTTACTCTGTGTTGAAAAATGTGATTCAAATGCGCAGAAATCTTGAAAGAGCGAAGTTTGGGAAAGAACATTTTGGAGCGAGTACATTACATGCTAGGGATAAAAAAAACGATAGGTGGACCTTAAAATTACACATTCTATTTGATTTGAGATATCCCAGCTTTCAAAACAAGTAACACTTTCTTCTCCCTTTTCCAAAACTTTTCCCCTTACCTCGGCCTCGTTGCTCTTTCTGCAAACAAATAAAAAGAAATGTTTGAGGACACAATTTTCAAATGGAAAAATGTACCTAAAAGAGAAAAAGCATTCCAGCTGGAGATTTTCAATTCCAAAAGTTAAATTAGTTAGAAAAAAACAATTTTCATAAAATAAAGGGTGTTTTTGTTTTCACATGAAACAATTTCTACGATTCTTTGTGAAAAATTGAGGGCATTTTGATTCCATGTAATGAGTCAGCTGGGTCATCTTATATTCTGCCATTCAAATGTTTTATGTGATTTAAGCTAAGTGTGATTTTTCTAACTTTTTTTGATGACGGCTATGAGGAAAAAAGTTCCTGGGAAAGTGTAAAAAATTAGGGTGGCCGAAAGCAGGGTTTAAAATGTGCACTCATAGCTGTGGAATTAACAAGCACACACATCACAATCAATATGGAGGCAGAATCCATGGTGGAAGAATATATGGTGGCATTGATATGTGTTGTTGATCAGGAGGAGTTCAAAGGTAAGGCCGTGCGATTTTGACAATTTCAGCAGCCAGTATATGTACTTATCAAATTTTTTCAATGGCGCATACACCAAATTCCTTTTTCAGAATGATTTAACTTTATAACAACTCCACAGAGCTAATCTAATCTCCAACAAGATGTCAACAACGATTCAAACGACAGAGGTTCGACCAGCTGTACCATGCTGAATTTTTGGCACTTGAGTTCAAATTTGTAACAGATATTGACAACCGTTAATTTGAAAACATTACTTTAAAAAACTCAGGCTTCCACTGAATTTTATTTTAAAAGGATACGTTTTGGTCTTCAGGTCTGTAGGTAAACATAGCTGCTGTTATTTCTCCATTTATGACTCTTAAATTCTGATTTTGATGGCAGTAACAAATGGAACGGTTTACACCTCTCTCGTCGGCTGAATAGAGATAAAAACTTGTCACATTCTGAAGATCTCACAACACTCCTTTTGTGTATTTATCTGTGTGTGTTGCAGGCAAGTGTTAAAATAGGCATTTTGTCAAATGTCTAAGCAAATAGTCAATTAATTTTCCTCACCATGAAATTCTGATTTTTTTGCTAATTTTAGATAAAAAAGTTATTTCCTCTTCTAGAGAAGAAATTTCTGTAAACATGGTAAATAAATTAGATCTAGTCTTTAAACGAGTTATTATCTTGAGATTTTCAACATATCATAGAATACAGATATTTTAAAGCGTAAACGGTCAAATTATAAGAGAGGCATTTGGAGAGCAAAATACGACTGAAGTTTGTAGATTTGAGAATTCTTACATTCAAAAACATTGAAAACTCAGAGCTCTTTGTCAAAAACATACAAGACTTTGGAAACCATCAAAATTTCACTATCAGCCCAGATATTTGATAAAATGTCTGACTTGATTATTGGCCTGCAAATTATCAAAAGATAAAATGCAGAACTTAATTTACTTGTTGCACCTTTAAATTGTCTTTAGTATTGCTGAAACATGAAATTGCACCTAACTTTTGAGAGAAGATAAAGCATTGACCATTTACTTACATCTTTCCTAATTTCTCTGACCAGTGTGTAAAACGCTTCATCCACACCTTGCCTTGTCTTTGCAGACGTCTCGATGAAGGGGACACCATACTGTTCCGCTACTTTTAAAGCGACTGGAGAATCTACTGCTCGTGTTGGTAAGTCACATTTATTTCCTACCACTGAAAATCAAACAGAGAACTATTAGTCATGCACACAAAAAAATTGGGTTGATGATTAAATTCACTTGATTTTTTCATACTGCATGATTGGAGAGTACCTACTATAAGAATTGAGGCAAAGTAATGGGCCTGCAGCCAACTTTTGCTAGAGCAAAAACAAGACTTGATTCTTACAGAAATGTCTCACAAATCACAATGAGCGCATCGGCAAAGTCTGAAATGCACTCCTAATTTTACAATCTGCATAATAAATTGGCATTTTTAAGCTGGAGCGTCGGCCATGATGACTATTGAGTAGTGTCCTACCGAGCAGGAGTTAGATGGAACGGCTCCTTTGACAAAATGTTCACCTGCGCCATAGTAACGTTTTTGAAGTGGCAAGCTCAAAAAAACGCAAATTTCTTGCGCAGATACTACAGTTAGGAGTGCATTTCAGACTTTGCCGATATGCTCATTGTGATTTTTGAGACATTTTCTATGAGAAACAACTCTTATTTTTGCTCTAGCAAAAGCTTGCAACAGGCCCATTTTCAAAATTCATTTTGACTTGATGTTATCTCAGCAAAAATTACATATCTGACATGTTTAAAAGCCATGGCTGACGCTGACTCATGATCGAATCAAGCTGAATTTTTAGCACTAGGTTGCAACTTTATAACAGATGATAACATCTGTTAATTTGCAAATATTACTTTTAAAAACTTTGGCTTCCACTTAATTTCATTTTAAATGGACACATTTTGGTCCCTTGAAGGCGGCCCTAGCCACTGAAAGGAGTACTTTTAAAATTAAAGTACGTTGAAGTCTGAATTTTTTAAAGTAAAAATTTGTGCACGCCAAACTGGTTGCGAATTCCTTGTTGAGATAATAAACCCACGACAGCTGATCTTTACTCATGACAGAGGAGCTATCATCCTGCAAAGAGGAGAGTAAAAAATAAGTAGTTATTCAGATCTCTCTTCGATCCCTCATTTTTAATTATTCTATCTAAGTGTCTTAATGACAAAATTTACAATGAGCTTTACCTTTCAAACTTACATTTGTTCATAACATTCGCCAAAAAAATCTTTGAAAACAAGACCTGTTCCATGGCAGTTCAGCTGTCAATGATAAATCTGATTTTCACTTTTCTTTTGCAAGTTCAATCGGGATTTTATAAGTTGCTCAATTTATTCCTAAAATTCTTTCGATCTGAACTGAAAATTGAAAATTAAAACCAATACTTCTCTGGTATTCCTTTCAAAATTTCAGGAATTTTTTCTTTTTCATTCTTGAAAGCGTTCATTTTTAAACATTTTCAAGAACTCTTAGAGGATATGAGGCAAAATGCATATTTTGTAGGTGATGTTTTGGAGAGGAAAACTACAGCATGAGTATATAGTAGCAGTTTCTATTCGTCAAAGGGACAACAGCACCAGTCATCATAGGACTATTTCCTGCGGAACTGCTGTATCAGAATGCTATTAAAGAGCTTCTTTGGTTTAGGTACAGACAGCAAACTGTGGAAGGGGAGGGGGGAATGCTTGCGAAAGATAGAGCATCATTGTGAGAGATAGCATTCTCATATTGAAAAGCACATTGCTGCAACTAGCTAACATGATAGAAAGATGGTCAAATTACGATTCTTAATACCATTTTTAGGATAATAGTTTACAATCTTGAATTCATGTTGATCATTTTTGAACTTTTTGGAGAGATAGATATGACACATTTACTGTGTGAGGCTTTGAAAACAATGTTGAAGAGTTGCATGCCATGATGTTTAGGATAGGTACATGTTTCCTCTAGCGCCATGGCAGTTTCTTCCCATCAAAAAACATAAGTTAAGTGATGCTTTTTACCGATGGAACCATGATAGTTGTAAGCCAAAGCATTTACATGTCTGCAGCAATTGTTGGCCTCTTTGGAGCCTAGCATTGCGAGCGATTATATCCATGGGCAAATTTTTGACGGCTCTTATACATGGCAGTGCAACATTCATCGGTGAGTCCAAACCACACTGCCGACGAATCAGTAGCATTCAGCAGGACTTGAGTGCTGTCGAGACTTGTCCTAAGTATATTTAAGTACAGTGGAAGGACTGACAAAATTCAGCCCCAGGTCAAAACAACTGGCATGGCGCTTGGTATAACCAGTGTGGCAGAAATGTGTTAACTGTAAATAATACATTGAGTCGCAAAGTTTTGCCCTCATAATGAGATTTGTTTCCTCTGAGACAAATGAGAAAACTTTGTATACATTTGCTAATATTTGATATTTTTAGGTAATGGATCGAAGGGTTACATCTAGTCTTAGGGTTCAGATTGCTCCACTGTGACGAAAAATTGACCATAAATGTATTTTGGAGATACTCACAAACCATGGGGACTTCTTCCGCATCTTTTACTCTTTTGATTTGTTCCCGGTAATTACTAATATCCTCAAATGACTTGGCATTGTTCACTGCAAAGACGAGTAGAAATCCTTCACCAGTCCTCATGTATTGGTCTCTCATAGCACTAAAATACAGGTCAAAATGTAAAACAAATTAAAGTTGAAGAAAGCAAAAGCAATACCTTTCGCGTCAAGAATTACAACCTTCAGAACTTCAGGAACACATTCCTGAGCAATAATTAAAACTCCTTGTGTTAAACAAGTACTTTGTGAGATCACTACTGAAGGGTTAAAGGGAATTGTGTCTCATTAAAATCCATTCTTGTTACATCCCTTCATAACATATTTGCTGAATATCCATGTTCTTTAGATTTTTGCAATACCTAAATCATCTCTTGAGGAGAAATAAGAGAGGAATGGACTGGCCTTCAAAAGAGAGACATGAATAAAGGTTAATTAGAGTTAAAAAAATTGGTATCCTGACCTATTAAAGGACAATAGATAACACTTGAAATTATAATATAGGTACAAAGAAATAAGTGTTTTCCATTTTTATTATGATCATACATTTAACATTAACTTTACCTGTATTCCTCTTGTCCAGCTGTGTCTAAAATGTCAAGCAGACATGTTTCACCGTCTATGACAACTTGTTTCCTATAAGAGTCCTCTGCAAAAAAAAAAAAAAAAAAAATGAATGAAAAAAATGAACAAACAAATTTCAAATGTAACAGTATTTTTCGTCAAACAAACTTTTTTTTTTTATTGGATGCCTACGTTTGGATGTCACTATAATACTTAATTGAGTCAACAAAGGGTTATTATTCTAACATTAGCTCTAGAATAAAAAAAACCTGCTGGTATCTTGACCATGTATGAAACCCTTCAGGCCACCATACTGCCACTTTTTGGCTAAAGCACCGCAAGCGCGAATTGAGCATCAATCTCTGTCAGACCAATGTAAAATGGAAAAAGTTTATCACTGCTATTGTGAAAAGAACAGAGACTAGAAATTTTGAACACATGTTTAGAATCACTAATCATCTGATTTGGATCAAATTTATGCATTTTCATGCATTTATAGATAAGTTGAAAATGTCAAACAGATGTATTAGACTCAGTATATAGGTTACAAGAAAGCCTTCTGGGAACATCTAGAAAACATGCTTCAGCCACTTTTAAAGCCACTGTAATGAGATACCTATGACCAAGTGAAAAAGTGATGCTTACCAATTGTGGGATCATATTCATCCACAAAACTGAAACAAAGAGATAAAGATTATTGATCTTCATTAGAAGTAAAAAGAATTACAAGTTTTGGCCTAAAACAGTTCATGGTTCATCATAATTTCTTAAACCCAAAATTGAGGACTTTCAACAATTTACAAACGATGTTTACATGCCTTAAAATATGTCTGAAAATCGAGATGTTCCATTATCATGACTAATTTATTTGCTAACTGCATGAGGAGATAAGGACACGGAGACTTACAGATGACATACAAAGATATTCTAGAAGTCTCCTTGCTACTGGCAAATTAAAAAATCTTCTAAATGCAGAAGTAATAAAACTCCTGATAAATTAAAATGAGTGGACTTTCAAGCATATTGATTGAATTTACCAAACATCAAGTATGTTAAAGAAATTGGCGAGGCATCATGAACTCTGAAGTCAAAATTTACTAGGTAAAACTCTTCATGAAAAGGTAGATCCTTAGGGTAGGTGCTGTCAGCATAATTAAAGTTTACAACTGAGCAAAAAATTTCAGGAAATTATTATACACTAGTAATGTTTAGATCTATGCCTGTTCTTCAAAATTATTGAGATGACTCCGCCTGAAATTTGTAAGAACCACCCATCAAAGAATTTTAGAATATTATACCTCTCAACAACTTTGGTTCATAAGACAGAGAGAGAGATAGGGGAACTGAGCGTTTTTCTTTGTCTTTGGGTTGATTATCATCATTCTCATAATACCTGATCGAAAATTGAAAATAATAACTTACTGATTTTGGATTAATTGAATGGTTAAGGCACTTTTACCGACACCACCAGCTGAAAATAACAAAAGGAAAGGAATCAGTTATGTAATAGCCAACATTTTCTCACTTCAAGTGAATGCTGACACAGAAAATCACAGTACTTATCACAAAGATTAAACTAAAGATTGTAGCCTGGGAATCATTTATAAATTACATTATCCTGAAATTTGGAATTCTAACCCCCATCCCCCGGAAAACTGTTGAGAAAACGAGACTTTAGACAGTAAGATCAGAATTTATGTTAGTGCCTACTTTAACTAACATTTTCAAAAATGATTTTTGTGCGACATCACATGCAATGTTCAGCTCCACCCTATCCTGACCGTTCTCAAAAAACTCCCTGTAGAGTATGAAATGATTTTTGAATGACTTGCAAGCCCTAATCTCTTCATTTTCAGCATTGATTAATTCTTCACACAGTAGTTTCTGGTACTTCTAAGTAAGCATCCTGGTATTAAAATGGTTCTTTGAATATGATCAGTATGTTAACTTTTCTGCTTACCTCTCATGCTAATGATCTAACTCACATCTTCACATTTTTTCTAGTTGCTATGCAGTTTGGTATTTCTTGGTCTTTTGAAATACAGAGCACTTGTGGGTACCAAGTCAATTAAACATTGCTCACTAATGCTAAATCTAACTAGAAGAGCAATCGTTTTATTCTCTTCTACGTTTCTGGAGACTCCCCAAATTTTTTTCCGGTTTAATGAAAATAAGGGTTTTAAAAATCCTCAGAGATAATAGAAAACTGATCCATGACGATTTTAAAAGAGCATTGGTTCAGCAGGCACTTCTTGACATGTTGGATGCTATGATTCTCGCAGGTTAGAAAAGGTCAAGGTGAGGGCAACTGCCACATCTCACCAAACTCTCCGTGGAACTGTAGCACTGGATGTTGGAACTGAAGTTAATCTCTCACTAGATCTGAATTAGTGCCTACCCTCGTACGGGCATTGCATGAGTAAAGATGTCATTGTGAATGCTGAGAGACAAGATCTGACTTCTGTTGCAACACTCAATTCAAGACTTTAGAAATACTTCGAAGAAATTGAAGAGAATAACAAGATAAGAAAGGACTAAAGCCGACTAGATCAAGAATCTCTGCATACATTGACAATTCTAAAATTCCTTAGTAGTACTCTTCCTCCTAACCTTTTCATAAACGCTCTCTGATATATCAAGGAAACATTAGTGCTTTTATCCTTCAGTAACCACCACTTGGGTCATTAGACTCCCTAATCAAGATGCAATTTCACAGTTGATAATACAGAAAATTTGGTGGTAATTCTGTGGAGCCAACTAGGGTTAGATTATACAGACTCGCAGTACATAATAGAGCACAATAGTGTATAGAGGAAAATTCCCAGTTTTCCTGGTGAGTAATCATTTCCTCTTTATGAGTTAATAGGTAAAGCAGGCGAAAACTGCCTCATAAACTCTTGATCCTAAATTCTGCCAGAAAATCTTGATTCAGTGTTCTCCGCAACACCTGAGCCGCCAAAGTTCATTCAGATTAATGTGTATTGTGTGTAAATCATAGTCCACATATTTTCTTAAAATCTTCACTTGGACAGTAGAAACTTAAGTGAAACTTCTCTAACCATAAAACGAGAATCTGAATACTTAAGAATGTACTTAATGTTTCAATTACAATGATCAGCCTGCAGCCTGCAGGTAAGGTTGGCTCATAGGCTAATAACAGGGGAACTACTCTTCAGTAATGACTCGAAATTCTGTAGAAAAGATGTGTTAACACATAATACTAAGCTAATAGAAGGGGAGGAGATAAAACATTGGCTAATGAAAGATGCAATGATAATTACTCAATTGAAGTCAGCCTGCTTAGGAGGCTACACAATGGGGTGTTCAGTCTTTGGATTGATAGAATATCAGCTAATTGAGAGAAGGAACTTACCACCGACGACGACAAGTTTGTATTCCGTCATACTGCATAAATATCAGAAATAGCATACATCAAGAGACAGAGGCTTTTTATAAGTAAAATTCGAACACAGTCACGCCCAAGTGTTTACAAGAATCTTGTGTGCGTCAGATACGAATGCCTCGCATACCATACAAGAAAGTTTCAACCGATTCCAAGCACCGATAAAATTATTCCCGATCACTAAGTAACAATATAGTAGTTTGGGAAATAGTTGTAAAACAGTGCTTCAATTGAAGTTGCGGGTTTTTAATGAAGAGACTATTCGGGAAAAACACTTCTCCGAACTGCATGCAACTCAACCGTGACATTTACCAACAAGGGATGTGAACGAAAAAAGTGAAGTACGGAGAAAACAGAGGGAACATCAAGAATGCGTCAGACAGTATTACACGCATCACGCACCTCATTGGTTGATCTCTTCACTCTCATGACTCTCATGTTGACGATTTCTGCCGAGCACCTCAAAACTCAAAGCATAACTGTATAGCGTGTTGTATCATTCTTGATTTTTTTAAATATAAACCAGGTGCATTTCATTCTTCAGCATCAGTAGGTTTTGTATGATTAAATGGACGTATTTCTATCAAACGGAACTATGTGCATTATGGCGTGAGCCCAGTTATGCACCTATTCTTATGGGTCTCAGGGCTCATATCTTAATGCACATAGTTCCGTTTGATAGAAATACGTCCAAATATGGGTTTTACTCGTTTGATTGACTTAGGATTGGATGAATATTTTTATTTTATTTACAAAGCTGTAGACACTGTAGACTAGAGATTCAGCAACTTTGGATTGCAAGCTCTTCGCCGTCTAAGGCTTTAAAAAGTTTCTGGTATCAATTGTCCTTTAGATATTTAAACATTAATAATATCAAAAGTACACGTTATGCCCTTTTTGAGGCAAAAACTGATGGAATGGAAAATGATAAGCTTTCGCGCCACACATTTATATTGCTGAGTACCACCGCTTTCTGTTCTCTCAGCCAATCATTGTGACACAGTTTTATTTTGTAGCCTCTGATTTGTCTGTCAACTTGCCACTAATAAAGAAGGTGGTGAGAGCACCCTAGTGTTTATCCAGAGTTTTGGATATTCTGTTGTAAACATTCTCGTGCTTCGCTTATCGTTCGTTCCGTTATCATATCAAGTGTAATATGGTCAGATAATTTTGCAGTTTAAAATTACAAGTTACATTGGCGAGGATGGTAGAAGTGACCGGTGTTTCAATTTGATCTGCATTACTTATTGTAAGTCGGGATTATTCGCTTTATTGTCTATTTTGAACGTTATTATCCATTCTTTCACCAGGTGTTCTTGCATAACCTATGTTATTGTCTTCTCTTCTGATTGATATTTAACATTTTTTAGGACTGAATTTTTAGAATCAAGCAAAATTATGATTAAATCTACGATGGCTATGTATTCGCTACGAAGAGATTCTTCTGTTATTTGAAATTGCCATCTAAGTCTGTCCTCAATTTGCACAATGTTACCTACTCCTACTCCCACACGATCCAATAAATAACTTGGAGCTGGTGTTGTTATCTCCTCCACTTGCTTGACTTTTTATTCACACCGAAACATTAAGTTTAGTGCATATTCATGCAAGCAAATATCTATATCTGGGTTGACCAATACATTTTAATAAACTTTCAAACATTCACCCTTGGCTTGCTTCACAATGTTTGTTGTTTTTGGTAGATAGATTCCTAACTGGATTTATGCTTTTTTGTGAATGAAATCTAGTTCTGTACGGCTCAAGGATTGATAAATCCAAACCTGAATGAAAGTAGCCTCAGCATGAAAGGACATCTGCACAAATATATAAGGGTAGATTGTCTCGTTTCAAGCTACCTAGGTGGCGCTTGAACTAATTGACGTATATGTTTGCTTACCTATTGACTTTTTTTCCTCTAGAATTTCTGCAAACTCTGGAACTTGATCATGGGCGATCCTCATCCTATGCTCCAAATCAAAGAAAGAATCGTTACAAATCATCTCAGAGTTCCTGTTGATTCTCCTGGAGGTAAGTTTTCTGTAGTTCTCTTTTGTGGAACCATCCGTACTTAGTGATAAAAATTAATTTATTTTCCCGTGATTCATCCAAGCTGCCGTACATTCTCTTATCGTTTAGTCTCTTTATGGAGTATCCAAAATACCAAATGTTTTGATGTTAGAATGACAGTGATGTTTTCATAAACATGGGAAAAACCTAAAATGCAGGGGTGTAGAAAGTTCCAAGCCTTCCCCCAAACTTAATTGATCTTCAAGCTCTCATTTTACCAAAATTCATTATCGGATCTCCCTAGTTACAAAAGTAGCGTTTCTTTCTGTCCCAAAATTTGACTTTTTTTGCAAATTTAGTGCCAAAAACAAGTAAGTATTTTATTGTGAAGGTTATACTGATACTAGTGTACTGGTGCTTTTAATTATGGTAAACTTTGGTCCCTTGGCAAGCGAGAAGTCAGAGAAGTTTAAGTTTACCAATACCAAAATTACTAATTTCTCATTTAAATGACTGAATCCTTCAGAAGCATTTATTGCGTCGCTTAATTACCCACCCCATCTAATATTTCTTTGTAAAAATGCCTCACTCGAGTGTCATAATTGAATTTAAGCCTTACAACTGGAGGAACGCTTTACTGAAGTGCATCATTTTGCATTTACTCAGTTTCATGCCATCGGAGGCAACGAGACGGAACAATGCAACTATCAAATTTTACAGTCCCAATCAATTTGTTCAATTAAACTCAATTTTCAGAACTGCAAAGAGGAAACAAGAGCATCCAGTTATTCTTGAATTATCTTTTATGAAACCTCCTAAGGAATCGGTGAAAGTAAAAGGATGAAAACATTGTAAAAAGGTATACATTGGTATAAAAAGCCCCACAAAGTTGCCTTCTCATATTTTCTGACTTCTGTAGACTCTGTGCTATTGAGATAGCAATTTTACTTAATTGTCTCTGTCTCCTTATTTGTTTATTTACCTACCTACCTGTTAAAATTTCTCCATAATTTATTCCAGAAAAAAATGGATTTTGGAAACCGCCGCCCTCTGGGAAATCTTTGGATCCTAAGATGGATGAACAGCTGAGAATGTCTAAAAGAACTAAACCTGGATCCAGGGTTCGATCTGCATCAACAGGAAGAGATAAGAAATCGGGTAATTTTTACCTTTTCTTTTTAAATTCTTTTGTCAGACCAGTTTTTAATATAATAAAAATATTCACATTTGAAATTTGAAATTAAACTGCGTTGAAATAAAATTAACATATCACTATTAAGGCCAACCCTAGCAAATTGACATTAACTGTTTTCAAGCTATTAAGGCCAACCCTAGCAAATTGACGTTAACTGTTTTCAAGCTGATGTTACCAAATTGTATGCAGCTGCTGGCAGTTTTTAGGTAAGTAGGTTAAAAACGTTTTAACCTCGAATTGGTTTAATGTTTCAACAATGCCTCTCCTTTTTCTTTTTTATTTATTTATTTATTTATTTATTTTTTTTTTATTGCTGTAGGTACGTAAAAGTATGAACAGTTTAGAACTTGATAATGTTTTGAAAATCAAGGAAAGAACTTCACATTATCGTGAAGTAGTCTGAAGGTGGACCTAGAAAAACCATTATCTTTATTGCTGTTTCTCAAAATTTCCACTCAATCTTATTTTGTCAATAGGACATGAAGTACCTGATATTTTTGCATTGTATTTTTGTTAGAAAATACATTTGAAATGAGCTAGAGAAATCATAAAACATTTCGTGCAATGATGAAGATCTTGTTCTTCAAAGAAGTGTATCCATGTTTAGTAATATACAACATCACTGGCAGATAAATTTGTATTTCTAGTTTTACCACAAATTCCTTGTCAGTTCGCTGCATCATTGCTAGAAATAGTCAAAAATTGGTAGCATTCTATCTTTTGACAAAAAATGAAGATTTTTTACTTAAATTGCTTTTCTTCTTTTTTTCTTTTCAGAGCTGCAAGCTCGATATTGGGCTTTCTTATTTGGAAATTTGCAGCGAGCTGTAGATGAAATCTATCAAACCTGTGAAAGTGACGAAAGCATCTCAGAATGCAAGGTAAGAATTGGTGACTTTCTCATGGATGATTTCTCAATATTCTCAAGTATCTTCGTGCAATGTTGAAAGCTTTGTAAAGTGAGATCAAACTCACTAAATATGGACTGAAAGTGCCAAGCCAGGGGTGCAGAAAATGTCCAATCCTCAAATTAAGGCAAACTTGAGGCTAATTTTCGGCCTTGATGCAATATTCAAAAGTTAAAGTGCTGATTCTCTGCTCTATACTAATTTTTTCAATTTTTTGTATCAGAAAAATTCGGAAGTTTCTCCAAAAAATTCCAAATAGTTTGGAAGGAAAATATTCTGTGCATCTCTTTGGTCAACAAGTTTAACAATAGACCTTCTATGCCCACTATCACATTTTTGTCATTGGCTTTTTCCTCTAAAATCACAGAGGAGATCTGAGTATTTTTCACTGAAAATCTTACGATTGCAATCCCTACAATTTCAGGAAGTTATTCTAGTTTTAGAAAATTTCACCCGTGAGTTCCATAGCTTAGTGGAATGGTTCAAGCTGAAATGGGAATATGAAAACACTGCGCCACCCCAAAGACCTACTTCGCTGGCATGGGAAGTTCGGAAATCATCACCCAGGAAGGTAAAATATGTAGATCTCAATCCATTAAGCATTCTATTTCAGCAAAGTGCATTATAGACTTGTTTGCTAAATGTATTATCTTGAAGAATCGATAATATTTGACAAAATTATATCATAAAACTTGGAGAAACACCTCTTATTTTTGGAATTAAGATTTCTTGGCGTCAGAAATATGTATTATTATTTTTTTATTTTTAATTTTTTTTCATTGACAGTACTTATCAGAATAAGTCACTAAAATTAAGTAGTCAAACATGCGGCAGAGATGGACCTCTGGCGTAGATCTGCTGGTATTTCCAAAGAGGATCGTGTCAGGAATGAAATGGTACGGGAGATCATGGATGCCAAACATACCATTGTGCATGCCATAATGACGAAATAACTTATTTGGCATGATCATGCTCAGAGAATGGTGGGAAACAGGTTGCTGAAGGAGATCCTTGACTTGGCTCCTCCTGGGAGAAGGCGCAGAGGGCGCCCAATGAGACTATGGAGGGATGGGATTGAAGCAGAAATGTTAAGGTGCTCAACGCTCAAAGGTTTATGGTTCGACAGAGGGCAGTGGAAGTTAGGTGTCGTAGAGCGCCAGGGAGTGCTATATAGCGACTTTTATGTATGTAGATGCCTTAGATTACTTACCTTAGGTCCTCTAGGTTAATTGTGGTGCCGGTCTCGAATTTTTACAGCATCTTGTGTGAGTTTTTCTGCTGCAGAGAAATATTGGCAGGTTTTTCTGCGGTCATATGTAGTAATAGAGGTCAGTCTAACAGATCTTGGTGGTTCATAAACCTTATGTGGTAAAATTTAATAATGGGCCGTTCATAAGATACGTAACAAGAAATTTCGGATTTTCCGACCCCCCTCCCCTGGTAATGCTTTGGTGATGTAAGTCCTAATCCATCAACCTGTAAAAACACCATAAAATAATGCTCACCTGCATTCTCCTCTTCCTCAGAACGTTAAGTGTTTTAAGAAAGTCTCTCAATAAGAGAAAGGTCAGCTGCATTGTTTTTAAACAGAATAGTCATTCTATGGAAGTTCTCAGCTGTTAGCTGTATCATACATGTTTGAGTATTTTGAAGCACCTATCAATTTCAAAAGTTTGTCTGATGAATGCCTATGTTTAGTTTCAGGTTCCAAAAATGCTACCAGGAATGAGTAACAGCTTTATAAAGAAAAAACTCAGTTTCAATTCAAGTGGACTGCTGAAGACCATCCATCCTAATGACACAATTTTAGAATCTCATGGTCTCAAATTTGGAGATGTCGACCCAGAAAATTGTCTCAGCAAAGTCAGTGATGTAGTCAGTGAGAACTCATTAAAAAGATCTGAAGATCAAAAGTCACCAACTCCCTTGACTGGAAGCAATGATAGCGTTAATGATAAGGGCTTCAAAAGCTCCCTAGAATGCGATCAGGCTGAAAACAAAATTTCAAGCAAAGTTATGAAAAAAACAGATGACAGTTCACCATTAGAACTATCCTGTATTCAAGAGGTATTAGAAACCAACAATTCTACTGATTCTGTTAAAGATGCTAAGCCGTTAAAGTCGCCCACAGTCAAGAAGGTAATCCCTAGCTTTTCTGTCAAAAATGCATCCACTGCTAGTAAAATAACTGCCACCGCCAAGAAACCCTTGGCAGCTGTTAAAAGTAATCCAACTGTAATTCCAGGCCGCAATGTTGCTGCTGCTGCCTTTGTACCTAAGAAAACTATTGCTCTCTCTAATCAGACTGTAAATAATTGCACGAAACCCACCACTAATGCAACAAAAATTTCTCCCAGCTACTCTAACCCGAAAGCACTTCCAGTTGCACAAAGAACTTTCACTTCTAGCAAAAGTTTAACAGTTCCTAATTTAAGCACTAAGGCTTCTTCCTCGACTACAAGTTCAAAAACTGAGAGTGTTACGACTGGTGGGCAAAAGAGTCTCAAGACAACAACATCCTCAAGTTCCCAAAAAACAGAAGTTGAGTCTGGTACTAAAGTAAATGAGCTAGAGAAAGAATCTGCAAGCCCAGTCAAAGCATCATTAAATGTTGAGACCAAATCACAGGTAGTTTTAAAAGATGCTAAAAAACCAGCACCAGATGTGAAAATCTTAGTGAAGGATAATGCTGCAGGAACACAGCCTATTGCACAACAGAAAGACACCAAAAAGATGACTGATGTTCAGATTCAAACAGACGAGAAGTCTGTTCTAGCTACAAAACCAAAATTGGTAGAAAAAACTGAAGATCCTACCAAAGTCTCAAGGGCAGCTATAAAATTAGGTGAAGAAGCAATTTCCAAACCTGTCAGTCGTCCTGAGGAAATACCTCAGGAGAACTCTAAAAGCTGCCCTAGTCCTAAAGTTGAAGTGAATCCTTCAGTGGATAGCAGCAAAAAGCACCCTGCTAATAGCAGTCCTGATCCCACCTACACGAGTAAAGTTAATACTCCAAAAATTCTAAGTCAAGGAAAGGAATCTCTCAAAACAGTCTCAAATCCTCCTGCCAAGAGTGTAAGCACAAAACCAGCCTACTCAAGCCTGGTGCGGAGCCGAACATCTGTGGAAATCCGTCCATCCAAACATGTATTAAGTCACAGGAACTCAATTCCTAGTAACACCTCTAATAAACAGGTATGCATGTGTCAGTTTCTTTACTAATGTCTTTTTGCTCCAAATCTATTTTTACTTATACCAAAATTTAGCGCATGGGGCTGGGTTGTAAACCACTAGAAATTAGAAAAAAAAAATTATTTTATTCATTATTCATCAAAAGTATTAATTTTTTAGACTTTTGAATGTTTGCTGCATCTATTATTAATCACTTTGAAATTTTAAGTTTTCATGATTTCTTGTTCTGTCCAAATTGGCCATTGAGTCTCATAAATCTCATACCTACATCTACTTCCATAAAATGAAATCTCAAAAGCCCCTTTCACACAATCATTCAGATTTTCAATCGTAAACTTGCTATAGGTTTTTGGTGATATCAAACTATCAGTCTAATTTTTCTTCTCATTTGCCACTTCTCTGAAAGAAAGGCTCAAAATTAAGGGGTGGGGAAAACTCGGCACCAGTACTTTACACATTGAATTACAGTTTTTGATCGGAGCACTGCTATTTCATATGTAGATAATACCTAATGTATAGGCATTGATCTCAGGCATGAAGAAAACAAAGACCACAATTTAAAGGAAGGCCTTAAAACAAACAAACAAAAAATACTCTTCTCAAGATTTGCTTTCTAGTTGTTCCAAAAATTTTCCTTTTCAGATTATCTCACCCCTAGACAAAGCATTAGGTCGCAACTTCTTGAAACAATCGAAGAATATTGATATAAAAAGCTGCTACAAATCGGAAGCAGTTCCGAAAAAAACACCCTCCAACGCTCAGAAGTCTCCGAAACTTAGAAAAACTCCAGAAAAGGATCCAGGTAAATTTAAGTTGGGTCACATTTGTTTCTTTTTGTGAATTTCAATCGATGTAAAACAGTAGGTTACTGACCAATAAATTATAAGATAGATCTTAACACCTTGACTGCGTACCATTATTAGCCAACTCCTGTCTGAAGCAGCAGTTTTAAATGATTGTTTTTAGGTCATGTTCAATTTTTTTTAATTGTACCACTGCTCTCAAGAACAGAGAAACAAGTTTTCTTACTACTCAATTGGCATCTAGCATTGGCCCAGCACAGTGCCAGGCCATGTTTGGCAATGCCACAACCAAACTGCTAAGAAAAGCAATTTTTCATAAGGGTTAAAGATTTTTCTCTGATAAACGTTTCCAGGAATGTACTATTTATCCTATTGATACCGTAGTACATGCATAAGAATTTCTTTTTATGGTCTTTTAATTTTGCAAACATACACATTGCTAATTGATCAGTGTCTTTTACAGATGGCTGGGAAACAGTTGTTGGACGATCAAGGCGGAGCAATCCATTGACACAAAGTTCTAGCAGTCTCAAATTAAGGAACAGTGTCACAAATTGTGAACCCAGTAACCGATACTATTTGCCAAGCCCTGCAACATCCTTACCTGCACTGGCGCTAAGTATGGAGAAAGAGTCGAAAGACGTTGAAAAGAATAACAAACAGCAGAAAAACAAAGAAAATTGGGAAATAGCCAAGATGAATCAAAGGAATAAGTTGAAAAGTGTGAAAAACGCAGAGATGGAAAAGGATAGACCAATTATGAGTCATCTTGGAGCAGCACGCCAAAGTGCTGTGAAAACTAAGCAAAAGGATTTGAAAGTTCAAGATGGAAAGAAGAAAGATGGTGAAAGTGAAAAGAGGAAAGTCTTGAGCAAGGAAAATGAAAAGAGTAAGGGGGGAAAAAGAATAATAGACCATTCAAAGACGGAATTGTTGGAAGATGAATTATTGGACAAGGAAGAAATTCGGAAAAGTAAAGAGCTTGATGAAGAAGAGAAAAATCTACAGAAGGAGATCCAGGTAACTTATTTAATAATGTTTGTATGTTCCTTCCTTTCTTTTTCTTTTTGAATTGAGGTTCCAAGCTGAGGTATGTTCTTTTTTATTGGACTTACACCATTAAAAAAGATACAAACCACTCAATTCTTTAACTGCTAAGTTGGAAATACATATCAATTTAGATTGCCAGAGAAAAATTATCTGCTGCAATTGTGGTAAGTTTTTGATTTTAATCTATTCTTTTCACGGTAGGTATACGGATATTAGACAACCTATTTACTCATTGTAAAACTTTAAAAATACTTTCGAATTGAAGAATCATCATCAGTTTTTTAAGTGACAAATACAAAAATTGATGGATTTGTGGAAGGAGTATCTTGCAATCTGTGAAATACAAAAATTGTGAAACACAAGGAGCAATTTGAGGAAATTTAAATGAAGTGATGTCTTTTTAAAAAACTTGGGAAATGCCAGTTTTAGGAATTTCAAAAGATGCAGAGAATTTGACAATGATAAGGCTTTCGGCAAATTCTGATGTGAGGAAAAAGTGCTGGCTCGTGAGTTTTTTTGAATTTCCTGGAATACTCTTGTTCCGTATCCCACACATCAATTCTTATCAGCAGTGTTACTTCAGATTAACCTTGTTTAATTTAGATTTAGATTAGATCAGATGGCTTATTTGATGCATCTTTCTTCTTAAGGTTCTGGAATCAACAGAAATAGAGATTGACACCGAAACGGATGAAGTTGAAACTGATTGGGAAAGTAGCAGTGAACTTGCCAAAGACGATGCAGATCTTCTAACCGATAAGGATCTCTTGGATGAAAGGTATTTTACCCTTTAATACAAATTAAACAATGAGGAAGAGAGATTCCACTACAATCATTTCCTTTGTTTTAGTATTTTGATGACCAAAGTGCGAAACGACGTTTCTCTTTTGCAATGCTTCAAAATTTACACTCTTGATTAATTTTTATGAAGAGAATCAAGCTTTACAGCTTGAAATGTATGCAGAATATTCTTTCAACAGAGAAGAAAAATCAAGGAAGTTTTCAAGAAATTACTTTGACTAGTTTCCAAAGAAAAAGTAAAGTATTGTAGGAAGTCTGCAATGTCTTAAACGGAGATATGTGGTTTTGCACTTTTACCGTTGATTTTTTTCCCTCAACTCAGTAGAATAGTTACATTAATTTCTAAATTCCCAAATAGAATCGGCCTCCTGCATGCTGAAGGGCAGAGAACCTGTATCAAGTCATGCAATTTTAAGCTGAACCGCTGAATTTTTTTTTTTTTTTTTGAGATTTTTCGTGTTTTTTCTTCATTTTTTCTGTTGATGTTCAAGGCCTCTCAATTTTAGTTTAATTCTGCTATTTTGCAGTAGCTAATAGACTCTATTGGCTACATGATACAATGACCACTGGAGGATGTTTAATCATAAACAGCATATTACATGAATCCACATTAAAATATCCTATAGGTAATGTTTTGCGCAATGAGATCTTCCGTAATCATTGCCTAAGCGAGGCACTAATGAAGTTCCTCATTATCGACGGAGGGCACGTTCTTAAATTACGTAATGCTCTTCAGGAAGAAGGGGCAATGAGCCTGCGTTACGCTGAGTTTCGAGGCAGAGGGAGTAGTAGTATCCTTCTCTATTCTTAAAAAAAGTACCAAATCTTATGAAAGTTTGCACAATCTTCCTTTGACTTGATTTTTAGTCGTGCGGCGAAGCCGTATAGACTCTAGGTTTCGCCGGAGGCTAAAAAGTGTCCACACTTTTAGGCTAAGTCCAAGAGGAGAATTTTCGAGGAACCAAGTAACATATGAGGTATTGATATCGGTGCATTTTGGCCCAATGGAGATGTTACATGTGCGAGGAATTTGCAATTTGACTGTTGATTCTTGTATAAAAGTT